>VWZK01013530.1:36009-101779 GCA_013396935.1 Baryphthengus martii | reverse complement strand
AGAGAAAGGGACGGCTGTAGAGGACACCACTTTTTTCAACCCCTTTCAGCTTTGTGGCGGCAGTGTCGCTCACAACAATAGCACAGCCCTCCCCCACCCCCAGAAAAAAATATCAAAAATCCCAACCTGAGAACCACTTCCCTACAAATAGCATCGCATAGCTCCAAACCCCTCCCCCCCTCAGCACAGACCAAGCATTTGCTGTCATCTTCTGCATTAGCATTTCTGTTAACCCTTTTGTACGATCATTTGATGCAGTTTCAAAATTCCTCATTCTGAAAAACACTTGTTAAATATTGGCCCTGACTGCTACACAAAGTGATAGCTTGGTAGTCATAACCCACAAGATATATTTAGCTTCACAAACTCATCATCAATGGACTTTGAAAGCACTGTAGCCAACAGACTGGAAACCACATGCAATACATACACATAATAGAACTTTTAATGCACAAAGACTAAACAAAAAGATCCTTGACCTTCTTGCTTTCCCTTGCATACCATTATCCCCAGCGAGACAGCAAATGGAATGACGTGGAGAGCAACAGCTCAAGCAACTTTGGAAGCCAATTTCTACAGTAGTTAAGCAGTTAATGACGTTAATCAGAATGATAACTTATTAAATTCTACATTTATGCAAATAGCATTTGGGCATATCACACGGAGACCTGAGTAGCAGAGCTCGCCAGGAAAAGGTCCCAGCATCTTTTACATTTGTCATTTTGATTTTTTCATACCTTGTAAAACAGCGTCCGGGATGGCTGGCACATCAGACAAATCACACTTAAATAAAAAGCTACAGTCATAAACCAATTTCTATCACCCCAAACAGATTGATGAACAAAATGTTTAGTTGTTAACCTTTAAGAAGCAGGGATTAATCTCTACAGCTAAATCCAATCTCTGTCTTTACCTTTTTAACAAAAAGTTGACATTTCTCATAGACCTTCCTAAAAAGGGCAGCATCTACTGAACAAAGAAAATAGCAGCTATCCCTAACCCTTTCCATGTGACAGTAGCCAGAGTATCTACAGCACAAAAATATAAAGCAATAGAGTAGTTTATGACTATGACATCAAAGGCCATTATCTGCGTGTGATGAGATGAATCCGGAAAACTACAGCTTGGGGTAGGGCAGAACTTACAGCAATCTTAGATTTGTAAAGCCTGTGTGGAAAACTTACTGTTTTCCAAACGAAATACTTGGCAACTTTTTGGCTCTGGGTCTCATTTAAATTCAATGAGGATGGAAGAGAAGGGGATTGGATGAACAGCTACGAATTGCACTTTTAATTGTTTGCAAGATGTTGAAAGAATATCGAGATGTGTTCATGCCACAGTTTTCCCCTTTGTTGGTGCTTCTTTTCAATAGAATTAAATTCTAAACAGAATTCTACCTATTTGTTTAGTTCTTTCTCTGTCTTTGGGAAAATGAGGTGGGAACCACTTGCTGCAGGATGTTGCACAAAATGAGTTCACCCATTGTAGTTGTACCTCTGTTTTGAAAATCAATAATATTGCTTATACACAGGCTCTAACTGATGATTTATTGATGTATATGTAAATATATGTGTATCTGGGTACCTTCTCTTTATTTGTGCAAAGCCTGCAACACAGAATGTTAACATATCTCTCGAAAAAATAATTGGCCTTTTTTCTCCCCTTCGGGTACAAATTTCTGAGTTTAAATGAACGTGCAGGTTTCCTGTTGCTGCCTTCATTTCAAAATACCAACTAATTCTAGGTTTAATTAAAACAGAATGATTTATATCACAAACACTTTTTTTTTTTCCCAGCACATATCTTCTTTACCTTATTGTGATTGCTGGCTATTAAGAGGAGAAATAATATTATTTTTTGTTAATTTAATGAAATAATTCAAAGTTTTACAGCAACTCTCTTTATGGAGTCAACTTATGCAAGCACCGAAGCCTTTCCAGAGAAAACAGGCTTCCCCCCACCTCCCTCTGGCTTTTCTCCCTACTGAATGCCATGGCCTTCACTCAACCAAAGGAAATGAAAGACAGACTGAGACAACAGCATCACGTGGGTGAAGGTCAGATTGATTTTCAGCTGTGTGGTGCTGTTTTATCACCCTCAGGACAAAAGTTAAGCCCTTCATTTTTTTCACATCTACTTTAACAGAGCAACTTATTTTTTCCTGAAATCTTGGTTGGGCTCCATACCACCACAATTATCAAGGACGGCCTAATTTAAAACATTTGTGGAGATCATCTTCCTCAGAGTAAAATCCAGAGCAGCCCACACACCACAGCATTTCTATCCATGAGTTTCTTCTATTCCCTATGTACAAATAGTGTTGAAACTACTGAGGTTTCTGCAGTGACATTCGCTGACAGCAAAAGAAGAGTGGGATGCAGCTGCTGGCTGTTCAGCAATGATCCTGGGCACAGGGAGAGGAGCGGTTGCTATCTCGAAAGGGGCAAGTTCACAAATTGTTTCTTCTCCCTATCCTCCTTCCCTCCCTTCCTCTCCACCCTGCTTGGAGTGGCCAAGCTCTCCGAGAGCCGAGTCTCCAACCTGTCACTTGCCGATCCGGACATGCACAATCAATTCCTGTGGCAGCCACTGGAAAAGCAGACAGTTTTGCTAACTCAAATTTCGCTTTTCCCAATTCCAGTACCACTCACAAAATCACTCCCCACAACTTGCTGTAAGGGCCGACTCTCCTCATTTCTCTTTTAATTAGACAGATGCTCCCCCAAAGTAGTGACGTTGTTTTCAATACAGTAAATTTTAGCTAGCCAGGTCTTAAAAACTGAACTGATTAACATAAACTGATTAGCATTTTGTACATCATAGCTACGTATGTGTATACTTAGTTATCCAGAGAAAGATCTCCTGATGTTTGCATTTACAGAGTTTAAGCTGGCAGCCGGAAAACTCAGCATTCTCTCACTTAGGCTATGAGACAAGAAAATCCTATTTACTTTCATTCTCTTTTGTTTTAAATTTTGGGTTGAATTTGTTCTTTTGTGCGAGGAATGTGACAGCATTGTGACTGCCTCCTAAAGATGAGTTTATCCCCCATAAAAACCAAGAATACTATCTGTTTTATTTATATGTACCAAAAGCTCTGGTCAAATTCCAACCGAGTTACACTGGATACCATTAAAACACCTAATGGAATACAATTCCTACGTGGAACAGCTCTTGTAAAACAAGCCACGGCAAGTGTCTGTCTGTAAGAGAGGAAGGAGTAAAGAAGGGCTGTAAGGTAAGATCAAGCAGCTTATCCGGGTTGGATCAGGATGTGGCCTGAGTGCAAATTAAATAATTTGCTAGGTTTTGTGAACAAAGATTTGACTAGCACGTGTCTTTGGTTCATCTGAACCTAGCTGAGACTGTCTACGGAACAGCACATGGAGCAGTCTGATTTCTCACAGCCCCTCAAGGAGATCGGCAGATGCTGGTCCCCAGGGGATGGTTCAAGGAAGGCTCTGCACGTGTACGGAGCCCTAAGGAAAAGCCGGCTCTGGGACAACGGAAAAAAGAGCAACTGCAGCTGAGAGTAAAGGAGAAAACAGTAACAGGGTAAGGCGTNGAAGGGGAAGGGGGTCAACCCAAGGAGACAACCAGAAGAACTCACAAAAGCAAAATGCCGTGTGATGCAGAGACAGTCCACAAGCTGAGTACTATCATAAATGGTAAAAAACTGTCCTAGAGGCACGTTGAATTTTTGGCTAATTTTGGCTGGGCTGGTTGCTATGGTTTATTGATGCAGATCAAACAATGTAATGCAAATCTGCTTAGACTGCTCTTGCAGTCCAGTAAATCACCTGCATTTAGTTTTGCTCAGAGAAAATGAACACAAGTGTATATATTTGTATTTCTGTAGATTGTGAAGTCATAAAGGCAACTTATTCTACTTCTGTCTTTCCACATTTTCTAATGAATAATTAGTAGATGTAGATTTCTAAAATGACCATTTAATATAAATTATATCAAATCTCATTTATTTTAAAAGATATCATTATGTACAAAGTCTGCATGAGTGAACTGAGTTCACTGTAGAGGAAATGACTGGGAATTATGTTCAAAAATCTATTCAAATGTTTAATGTAACAGATTCCCTGGAGGAGGGAAGAGCAATGGGCTTCTTCAGCCTTTTCTTATGTCCTCCTCAGCAAGGCTAACAGTAATTGAGTAGCAACATGAGGAGGAGCCAAAAAGTCTTTCACCATTATGCTGAGAAAGATTTTCAAGGAAGTCTAAAGAAGAGAAGGACTCACAAGCCAAAAAAGTGCTGCCTTCAAGAGGAAGCACATGCCCATGATTACAGGTGCCACCAGCAACAAAACCCCCTTGGATTAAAGACCTTGACTCTTCCACCATTTTCATGCACGTCATTAGGCAAATTGGTCATCCAAAATAACTCAGGCTGTTAAGGCGGAAGGTCTTGATTCTCCCCCAAACCCTGACCTCTCATCCCACTCATGTTGAGATGAGGCTTGTGCATAGGGCACCAGATCTGGGAATTGTGCAGATAAAAATTAATGCTTTTAATTGTCAGCAATGTCAGCTTCTAAAGACAACACGAACCTTGTACCAGCATAAGGTAGGACATGGAAGGAAGGAATACCCCTTCCACTAACAGTCAAAATTTAAGCCAAATTAGATTTCTTCTTCATTTCATGAGGATAAAAGTGAGAATAATACTTCCTTGTGTCAGAAAGGAGTTGCTAGTGTAAACATTTGAAGATTACAAAGTGCTCAAATGCCCCAGGAAGTATTTAACATGGACGGACCAAGTGCCTTGAAAACCTCCAATAATTTTTTTTCATTAGTTAAGACAATAAAAACTCTTCTTAGTAAGCAAGAAGGTTGAATAATATTACCTATATTTAATACACATTATTTAATGTAAAAGTCTACTGAATATATTTTCAGCAATTTTGAATTGAATATGAAATGATGAAATCTATGTTTAAAATTCACCTTACTATTAAAAACACCTATTAAATTATTGAAATGAAACAGCATTCAAAAGGTACATACTTGTTGACTTGAAGAAAGTCAGAAGCTGCTTAGACCTCTGATGGAGGTCTTCTGATGTGCAAACCCAGCTTGGAGAGCAACAGGCTCTCCAGAAGGTGCAGGGGAAATATTTCCCGTATTCAATTTATTTGACGGGTTCAGTCCAGTAACGAGTTTGTTCAGACCAGAGAAACTATTTGGCAACTTATCGCTAGCTTGCTTCTAATCAGCCCACAGTAAAGAAAGGCATGAGACCTGTAAGGAGAACACAGGCATCCGCTTGAGGTTGTCCACGGGAGGCCACATACCTTGGTGGATCCATCCTGCTCACATAGGACGGCTGTGCTGCGAGGTGCGGGCTGCCGGCCGGCACGGAGGACACCACGCGGCCCTCCCTTGAGTCAGCATTCAAGGCAGGTTGAGCCCTGAGCTCCCACACCCAGAGGCCATGTGGAGATGCTCCAGCGAGCACTCCCAAAGCCAGCCAGCTGAAGAGGACCAACCCATGCTGGCATGTTTCCCTAAAGCCAGCCGGCACCAGGGAGAGGATTGGGGGGGGGGGTGTGGGGGGTGTGGAGGCTGCTTTCTGGCTTCCCCAAGCCTGGAGCACAGTTAATAACATGCCAGCTGTATCTGCAGACAAGCCAAGTTTAATGAGGCTACAACAAAAGCATTCAAATATGCACTACAGAACTTCTGTGGGGATTTTTTCTAGAGCTTGTTTTAAAAAAAAAACAAAAGATAGGAATTCTTGACAATGTTTGTACACACGCTTCCTTTATTTTTAATTGATTATTTTAAAAACCCATTTATGGTCTACGAATTCAAAGAAATCAACATTAGACTTTTTTAATCCCACTACTTCCAACGGCAAAATTATGTCGTGTGACGAGTGCTTGAAATGCACTGCTGGTTGCTTTTTTCGTAATAAACATTGAAGTCTTAATTGTTTTTCCCCTACATGCCCAGACACCATCTTTATGTCTGCCAGGTCTTCACCCTAGGACAAGTACTATCCCTCATCTCCTTTTCAGGGGCCAGGACAGGCACACAAACACGACCACATCTCTAGCACTGGTGGTGAAGGAGATACTTCACCCACTCACTACCCCATCAGCTGTGCTTTACCATGTGCCTCAGTCTCTTACTCTGGGTCAAGATACAGCAGGCTTCAGTTAGAGGATTGCAAAACATGGATATGGAGACAATGGATGGAGCAGCAAAAGAAGTCTGCTGAGGCATGAGTGGGTAGAGATGGTGGAAAAGGGTCAATCACTCACTGTTTCCTCCACCAGAAAAACCAAAAATGAAAGCATGTGACACAGACGAAATGAACAAAACGGGATACTTTTCCCCAATGTGTAATTGAACTCTGAGTCCCACAGGAAATGCTAAATACATACTTCGTTTCCACAAGAACTTTCAAAGTGGAAATTCATGGAAGATTACCTGAGGAATTTAAATAAAAAGCACTGAGAAATGCCCAGATAAGTTTGCTAACAGTTAGGAGAATATTCTGGGGAAATGGGGGTATGGGACCATCAGGCTTGCTCAATACGGCCATCATTATACGAAGACTACTCACCCAATAGTCTGCTAAGAGATAAGGGAAGGAATCAGGGAAAAAAACCCAGAATTTCAGTGCACCTCTCATTCACTGCTCACATCTGCAGTCTGAAGATCTTGACGGCTCTGAATCTGCCAAAGTTGTTACGTCCCTCAACAACACACAGGAAGGCAACACGCACCCTTCAGCAGCGCCCTAGCCACAAACAATCTATGCTCTTGTCCATCTGAGACGGGACAACCCCAGCACATCCTCCACTGAGCTCTCTAAGGCATTATTAAAGGCCACTTTATAACAAGCACACATCTGTTGTCGTCTCCAGGCTATCCTTGCTGCATTTCTGAATCGAGTTTCACATATTGGGTTTTGTCTACAACGCTCTGAATGCTGGGACCAGCTCAGGGCAGCAGTGACCCTGCTTCCTGTGGGTACAGCTGCCCTTGCAGCACTCGGCAGTCTCCAGCCCTGGAAGGAGCCTTTCCATTGCAACCACTCCCTTCTCTTTTACAAAAAAGATGTATGCTTTACTTAGATTTCAATAATGCCAAGAAACTAACCTGCCCTCGGCAGACCCCCACAATACTCCCTCTGCTGTAACATGGCGATGGATTATCCTATGCAAACAGAAACCCAAAGCAGGGGGAGGAGGGGAGGTGGAATTCGGGCATCCCTGGTTCCCCAGAAGGGCTGCATAATGCCTGGGGTGGTGCAGTGGGACGGGCCGCCCACGGGAGCTCTCGCAGCCGGCACTTTCTTGCTTTGCAGCATTTGTGGTGCTTCGTTCTTTGTTCCTCTCCCCATTTCTGATACAGCAACGTATCAGGAGGTGAGAGTGGCTTTTCAGACGGCCAAGTGCCAAACTGTTCAAGACTTCCGAAGGACACGTGCTTTCTTTAAGAGGCCTCATTTAAAACACGGACCCACTTTCTTTTCCATCCGTTTTCATATATACCTGCGCTTACTTTGCAGACTACTTTTTGAACTAGATAAAAGTAGATGAAGGAACTCAATTAAAGCAGCAAGAATGAAACAGTCCCATGCCAATACAAGCATGTTAACTCGTCATCCGCAGCTCCTCACTGTTTAAGACTGACAAGGAAAATGTCCTTCCTGTGTAAAAAACATATACTGCTCGAGGAAAGACATTATCATTGCTAAGAAATGTTTGTGCAGCCTCAGAATGCGTAGCCGGGCTGTCCGCGACGGCTGCTGGCTACGTGGGGGCTGAGGAAGGGGTAGAGAGAGCTCATTACCTCCCCTCCTACCAGGGGTTTTGGTTATATGGAACCAAACCGCCCGCAGCCGTGCTGGCAGTGCTCCTATCTGCACACGCAGTGCCTGGTGCTGCCTCCCTTGCCACCGTCCCCAGAGGGACCCGGCACAAAGGTGGCAGTGGCGATTTGCAGGGGGCGGCGCCTGGTGCCCTGGCACGCTCTTATCGGCGAGCACACTGCCCGGCTCCTCGCGCCCGGCTGGGGATCTGCCGCCGGCTCACTGCCGTGCCCCTGCCGAGGGAGGCCCTCCACGAGGCCGCAAAGCAAATCCCGGGTTGGGCGCTTATGGCAAGCAAGCATTGTTTTAAATTCACATTCCCCCCGCTCCGCAAATCCTTACAGGCATCGGCACGCCTGCAAAATCCGAGAGACGGCCCGAGAAACAATTGCTGATGCTCGGCCCTCGCTAAGACCTCGCCGCGCCGAAGGGCTGAGCGTGAGGCCGCGTGTTCCAGCTGGAGCAGAGCAGCCCGGGGGTCTCACCTACCTTCGCCTGCCGGATGACCCGCCGATCTGCCGGATGAGCAACGCTGTTAGGGAGCACAACACTTCGCACAGCTTTCACAAACGTATGCAATACAGTAAACACTACACTAAAAGCAGGCAGCCCCCACTCATGCCGAACACCCTGCGTGGGGCAGAGCCAGCGCTGGCAGCTCAGGAAACACACTGCAGAGGATGTGCTGCGAAACCACTGTATGGGCAAGGCTACCTTATGCCTTATCTGTCATTAAATTTGCAACTGTGCTTCTGTTTGACTTCAGATTCAGATTCGGATACAAGAATATGCTTTATGTTCTACACAAGAAATAGGTATTTCACTGGGCACCTGCACTAGAAAGCCAGGCAGCACAGCACCTTATCAGCACACTGATTTTCTGCTATGTTTAGGCAGGAGTCCTGGGAAGAGCTGGCTGGGAACCTCCAGGTAAACTCCAATGTCATCTGCGTGGTGACAGCAGTCAGGGAAGCCAGACTCTGGGCCATCCAGCCAAGCTTACGCCTACAATAACCTGGGGTTTCGGAGCTCTCGGCACCAATGGGCACAAATATTAACTACAGGGAGACATGAGAAGCACCTGGACACCACAGGCAAGGTGGCTGCCCAAGCCCTAGGGAACCCTGCTGCCCTTGCACCTAAGGGACAAACTAAGGACAGGAGCCTGTGCTCGGAGCCCTCCAAGTGATTGACAATAAAAACACTGCCCCGGTGCCCATTTTCAAATCTAGACAGCGAGAACTGAGGACTCCAGGGAAAATACATGTTTTTACAGTTTGTGATATTACTGAGCTTTTTGAGTGCCAATTTTAAAACACTGCTACGACCTCTGGAAAGAAGCAAAACTGCATTTCAGCACGACAATGTAGAAAAGAACAAAAAAAGGAAACTTGTTATTTTTTTTAGCTTGAAACACTAGTCAGGTTAAGAGAAAGGAGCAGAATTCTGGCAAGGACAAGAGCACTCAGACTGAGCCACAACACAGTAATTAGGGCCAGTAGGTCATTAGAGACACAGCTGTATAAACTAGGTGTATAATTAAGTTTCCACACTGCTTTTTCACAACTGTATTCCAGTTTCTTTTGTGGAGGACAATCAGTAATTCATTAATTTAAAGATGCAACAACAGCAGCAGCAAAAAGACATCAAATCTCTGACTTGCCAATCAGGTGCAACCAAAGATTACAATTTGGGGGAGGGCTAATTTTGGAAATACATGTAAGAAGTCTCTCTTTGTCAGTGGGAAACACAAGGTGCCACCTGACAAAAACATTCATGAGATGTCATCACTTGTTGACAAGCTGCCGTATATAGTTTTCTGGATAAGCATCCCGCATATACGGTTGCATGGCAATTATAATTCTCGTAGCAGGTGAAATACAAGAAAATTCAAAATTATACACTAGCATGAAACAGTTACAATACCTCATTTCAAACATAAGCCTAGTGTACAAGTTACAGGGCATTTAAAAGGAGCAACTGCAAGACTTTAATTATAAACTAGTTCCTACCGTACAGTAGTTTAGAAAAATCAGCCGCTTCCAAGCTGGCAATATCCATATATAGCTCTGCTGCTGTTTGAAACAGACAACCTGTAAAGTTATCAACAACAGAAGAGGACCTCATGAAATGCTCAGAGACCCCACCGAAACCTACTTCTCTCCGCTTCATTGATGCGCTAATTTGCTTTAAAACACTCTACAATCACTTGAGAAACTGAAGAAAAAACCTTACATGAGGCTATTCAGACCCATGGGGAGAAAGGGGTGACAAGGGCGGGGGAAGTAAAACTAACACAATAAAACACTGCAGCTAAACTCAGATTAATGCGGGTGGATTAAAACACACAAGCAAAATGACAAATCTCGTGGCTTTTTAGCCACTTCTCATCAGACAACAAACAACTCAGCATCAGCCACCAGACAATAATACATCACAGAGCAGTTGTTTGACGTATGCAGCCTCTGGTGCTGGCTGGAGGACACCGTAATTTGTAAATCCACGTGCGATTCGTTATTCTTGTCACTAATGCTATAAGATAACTTGATACTACAATACCTACGCTGGAATGGCTGTGTGCAAAAAAAACGTACAAAAAAGACTGCGTATGATTGCCAATAACAATCGCTCAGTCTCCTATAGTTGAGGGGACATGGGATTCCGGTGAGTTTCAAACTAATTTCAAAAGTTTAAAATATCCAGTGTATGCAGTAGGTGTTTTTATTTATTCTTGGACCATTTTTCAAGATTCTCGCTAGTTGTTTAAGGCACTATTTCCAGAACTGCTGCAGGAGAGCTCATTTGTGGGGGCAAGCTGGGAGACAAGGGAAGACATGAGCCAGGAAGGAAATGTAATGTTCTTTCAGTACAAGCTGCCCCCATTTAGACCCTTTTCAGATCCCCGTAGACACTGGAAACTTACAACCTGCAATCACAGACATCAGTCATGAGCAGAAGCTGTAAAAGGCACCTAATTCTGTCAGAAGGAGAACATCTCTACTACACTGACATCAAAAGAAATGCCATGCACTTATGCTACCAGAGATGTCTAGATTTCAGCGGTATTTTGTCCTCAAAGAAACAAGTCTGAAATACATGAAAAAGCAAGGGGGGAAATGGCTGTTTGTTACCTCCTTACATGTCAAAGCAGCTGCGTTCAAACTGTATTATAACTTCAGCACGCCGTAATGAATTTCTAAGGGATTCCAGTGAAATAGATGGTTTATCCTATTCTTTGGAGTGATCTCTTGTAATCCTGCAACACTCCTGAGCTACAACACCTTCCTAACTTCAGTATCCCAAAGGAAGTCATTAGTTATGTTGTATTATCAGCCTGGTGATATTATCACTACAAATATTACCTCTATTGATCTGGAGCCATGTAGACACGACTGAAACCCCTGCTTCAGATCAAGACATGAAAACCTAGCTCACCAAGAGGTCAGGCACTGCATTACAACCTCAGATGTGCTGGGCAGCCATTATAGGCAGGAGTGCAGCATAACCAAGGAACACAGCAAACGGCTTATTTTGTGAGGTAAGATCTTTAAATATACCACATTTCCTAATGCAGTCTTAGATTTTCAACCCAAGTGGTGCAAGTGTTTTCAGATGAACTGGACAAAGACATGCACTTTGCATGTTTTCAACAAAAATTCTCATGACTATCGAGCAAACTGGTGGATCTGAAAGGGTTGTGGGGTTTTTTTTCCCCTCAAAGTGAGATATGTAAATACTAAGCAGTGTTCCAGATTGTAATCATGGAAACATTCTCATTCCAGAATATATGAGTGCAATCTTCCTATTTACTTTAAATCACTTCAGGACACTAGACTAGACTAAATAGAAAACAGACACTCTCCTTCTGGAACAAGGACATCTGCACATGGAGATAACTACGACCTATTTCATGTACATGCCAACAGTTATATGGTGCCTTTTTATGACAAAATGTCTTTGTAAATCATCAGCACATGTGAAGACGGACAGTAAAAGAAGATGACATGATGCTACCTGCAATCAAAATTTAGGAATGGGAATAATAACAAATTATTTTGTTAAGTCCCCAAAAACATAATTATTTTTCTTAGTCTCACTAACAGAATATTACATTGAGGATAAATAAAAACTGATCTGTGAAAAACATTGACTGAACTGACCTGAACAGAGTCTCCAGATTGCCATGTTTTAATGTGTATTTGCCTCAGGAAAAAACCTGCTTCTTCTCATAGCACTGTTGGTTACTCATCATAACCGTACACTCCTTTTTTGGAGTCCTTTCCGGCAGTGCCTGCTCCCCTTCGCCTGCTCCACTTTCCAGTTGTGCCACTACAGCTGTTTGGGGGACCACACAGTAAATCAGACCCAAGCAGACACTTGGGCTAAAATTAGCCTTTCTTTTGGTGGGGCTCACCCTCAGCATCACGAGTAGCTGTACCAGCACAACTTAGGAGACAGGGCAGCGATGGAGCAGCTGCTGGAGGCATGTCCTGTGGCCGCACGGCCATCCACCTGCCCTGGTGGGATCCTGCCTGTCCCACTCCCCATGCGAGATGGTGTCGGGAATGACTTGTCCCTGCAACCGCTCCATTGGGAAGGACCAGTGTCCATTTGGGCCACGCACCTCACCTTCCAGTTTGGAAAACGAGGGGTTTCCTATTCAATGGCATTTTCATGCTGATTACCCTGCAGCAGAGTACAAATGTCATTTGCAGAAGACTCAGGCCAATGCCGTGGTTGTCGACTGGCTGAGAAATTACCCTGCAAGACGTAGCCTTTCAATTTTACACACTTGCAAGTTTGCAACCTACGCAGGGCTTAAACAAGAGCGCAGAGCAAGGAGCTCTGGGGGCAAGCGTAGCACTGCAATTCCATCCACCTGCAGGCTGTGGAAAAGCCCCGGCATCTCTCTGTCTTTCCTCCTAGCAAGCAGACAGGAACCAGATGAGGGTATCCTCTCCTCCGCAGACCAGAGCAAGAGAGGGGAGGGTGCTCTTGGGGTGGGAGTCAAGTTGATCCTCCCTCCCTTGCTGTACTCTGTTTCCTATATTTTTTCTTGGCTGAGCATCATCTTACTTATGCTCAAGAGGAAGAGCGGAAAACATGGGCTAATTACCAAATAAATTAAGTGGCCAGGGAGGAATATGCACTCAGGGGAAATAGGATGGGATACTGCTGCACCAGAAGAGGAACTAACCCTCCTGCCCTCTGCCAGCCTCAACCTCTCCATCTGCCTTAACAGCAACGCCTAAACATATTTTAGATGAGTGCGGAGGGAAGTGACGGCAGAGTATTCAATTCCAGGAAGGTGGAGAATGACAATGTCTGATTTAAATACATATGAACGTATTCTGCACTCCCCCTCCTAAGATTTTATTTAATCTTTGGTAAAATCTGCAGAGCTTTTTACTACCCCCGTAAATCAGCTTAGTGTGTTCTGCAGAATACCTGCTGCTACTGCCGGCCATGCAAAGGCAGCCGTGTAAAAGCAAGATATGTTGTAACTGGTCGCACCGATGCTCTGAGCTTATTCTTACTTTACAGAAAGTAAAATCAAGATCAGCATAGGCTGATGCCATCCTCACTTCCATAAAATTCAAAAGGCAGTGCAATAATAACCTAGGGAGAACGATGTGATTTTAGGGTGGGATTACAAAACTTGTACTATGAATTCTAATCTCAGAAATCGTCATGTTCTTTTATGGAGTTCAGAAGACTTTCTTCCTGGAGTTTTGCACACTTCAGTCATTTAACTTCTTTAATCTTCCTACACGTGGTGAGAGAGGGAAAAATACCCTGCCTGAAACTTTTAGGATTTAAAAAACGCACAACATTTTTGTCTAACGTAATTACTGACAGATTCCAATTGGAAAGCTGTTGCTTTTATTTTAATTTTATTAAAAGAGTGAACAAAGGCTACCCAAGGCACCACAATAAAATTACATTAACTGTAAAATTACATTATTAATTCTTTAATCTCACTTGAGGCCTCAAGCTGTTGCTATGTCCAATTACCCAGCTAACCACCTGTCAGAACTGTAAAGCTAGTTTAACATTACCTCCAGGACAGTTGTGTGCCCTGTGTTCAGTCAGGTCTGCCAGTGAATCGAAGTCCTGCTGACAGTTATCGCAGGTGTAAATTGACTCATCCTCCATGTCTTCATCTTCCTCATTTCTCTCTTCCTGGCTCGTCACACTGTTCCTCTCTTCCAGGGCCCGGCTGTCCTTCGCTTCACTCTCCAGCTCTCCTCCCAGGCCACCTGCCAACAGCAAGAACATGCTATAAGTTTGAGAGGTCTGAAAAATAAGAGCTTTAGGAAGGATGTTGCACTTATTAAGATACATTTAATTACAGCCGCTTTCACATTATTCCCGACACCTTTCATTATATTAATGTGGTTTTTATATCATGCGGTGCAACAATTCTCAACTGTATTCTCTGCTGCTTAGTGAGAATCCTGCAAACACTCTCTCCTAATCTTCTCTGGTGGGTGTATAACAGGAGCCTCTAACTCTGTCATATAAAGTTGTTAGTGTTTTATCACTTAACCAGATTCTCAAAGCTTTAAAAATTGGCAAGATTAATTACAGCCCGCAAAGAGAAGGCATGTGCTGAATTTTAATTCTCAATGCTCTGTTCTCCCTGCCGCCTCCGAGCCCCAATGTTAGTAACAACGAGAAAAAAAAAAAATGCTCTAGCTGAAGACCCCTAAAGCACATGCGTATACTCCAGGACAGGGCAGGTCCCACTGAACCAACGAGAGCTCAGGGTAGATGAGCAGGATGAGCCTTGTGTTGTGCCGACCTAGTCGGGAGCCAGTAGCATTGCATCTGATGTTCAGGTGTCCCAAATATTTTTTACCTTCATCTGTGACCGGAGCGTGGGCTAGCACAGACCGCTTTGCCAAAAACCCCACCAGTTTCCATGCACATTAGCGCACAGGGAGACCGAGCTCTCTGGCAGCACCTGGAACGCCCCAAGACAGAGGGGTCGAGCACCCTGGGGCCGTGCAGGTGGCAGCTCCACGCACTGGGGTGATGGCTTCCTGCTGGCAGTGGGGTAGGAGGCAGGGGCAGCTGACCACAGTCATGCCCCCAGCATGCTCTCAGTGGCCTGTCACAAGGGATGGGCTTGAAGCCACATCCTTGCGAGTCCTCGTGACTTCAGGACACCCCCTTGGCTACGGTGGACACCCAAGCATGCCTGAAGCCAGTCACACCCAACGGCTCCTTGCAGCACTGCGGCCGATCCTCAGTTGGGCTCTGCGTAGAGGCAGCAGAGGTGAAAAAGCCCTTCTGAGTCCCTGCCGTCCTCTCAGCAGGGAAAGCATCCATTAGACACGCTGACTACTCTGACCAGGCTTTGGTGACTGGCTGAAACGGAGATGCCTGTGCTACTTCCACACACATGTCCAATCAACATGGGTGACACAGCTGCAGGTTCTACACCTGCACCATTTCACCTGCCTCTGTGAGCCCTCACACACTCTGAATACAGCTTGTGGGTAAGATGGGAACATCTGAGAAGTCATCTGGCAAAGTGAGATGGAACCACACACACTTCAGCAGAAGAGATTCTCCTGTGCTGTGCACCAGCTGACCTCGAAAGCCTAGGAGCTGCTCTCAGCCAGGCAGGAGGGAGATGCCGCCTTGTTGGTTCGGGATATGTTTGGGTTTTAAGCCATTAAGGAAATGCCAGTGAACAGAGAGATTAATTGCTTCTTAAATTAAATCGGTGCCAAAAAGATTAAGGACAACCAAAGCTGAGAACATGACACAAAGCTGAAAAATAAAATGTATTAAAGATGAAAACCGGTTACCACAAGCACTGCAATTCAGACACGCACCTTAGTAAGGCTCTGTTACCACCATCCAGCCAGAGCAGATTTTATACCATCTTCTGCACTGTGCATGATAACATAAATCAACCGGTGTAAAGCGCTCTGCAGTTTTCTAAGGAGCACTCGTAACATGACGTACCCTTCGAATTGCAATGGAAATACTAAAAATCGATGCCTGCTTGTGGTGTATCACAGCATCCCTCTTCGCAATTAACTGATCTGCACTTTTTCAGGTTCTCTTACTGTTAAATTATACATACCTTTCTACTATAAAATTTCCATTGAGGGCGAGATATAATGTTCGTCTTAACAAATCACATATGCCGTTTACACAGCGGTAATGAATTTAAGGATTTGGTTATAAAAAGTATCACTCACTAAGCTCTCCATATTGTAAGTCATCATCTGCACTGTGTTTATTCAATAAAACGCTGGTCGCTGAACCTCATGCTTTATAAGTTCTTCCTTAAAAATGCAATGAAAAAACGCCCACACGATTCTAGGTCTCTTGATATTACTACTTCACCAAATCATAAGCCACATTCAAAGCTATGCCAGCTTTGTTTTACTTCACACATTGTTTAACGTACATGTTCAAATTATCACTTGAATGTTGTCATATTTACCTGGCACACCTTTGTATGGTCTCTCATCCCAGACTGCAATCACAAACATTTTAGCTCATTTGATTTTTTTAAGGCCTGTATGTCCTGCAGACTTGATAGTTAATAAATCAGAATGTCAACTCTCTGGTTTTATAAGACAGAAACCTATAAAAATAGTCCAAGTATATAAATCTAACCTAAAGAACTGCCACCTGCTTCCATGCCGCCTGCCAACGAAGACCTCGGGGAAGCACTTCTGAACTGACTTTGCCACAACCTGAAGAAGAAAGTTTTTAGGCAACTTTTGGGAGCTTTAATGGACCTTCACTAGTACTTTTAGCAGATATTTTGTCTTTTGACAGTTAACCTAAAGACCAGCTGATCTGATGAATACACTGTGACAAATTCATCCTTGGTTTTACTCCAACACTTTGTGACTACACCAGGGATAAAGCTGTTCGACTGAGTCCAACAATAACAAATAATTTAGCACACTGCTTTAGGAAAAATAAATTGTACAATGTGAGATAAAAAAATAGATTCCCGACTGCAAAGAAAAATTCCAGAAACATTTTTTAATTCCCTGTTGAATGGGAAATCTGATCCTCTAGGCAACCTTTCAAAAGCGTTGTTGCTTGACAGAGTTTATGTCAAATAACAGTGAATTTTGCATAAATTATTTAGCAAATGCAACATTGCTTTAAAATGAGATTTTTTTTTCTGTTTTCAGTGAGTTGAAGGAATTACACACGTCTGCCACACCTCAGCATTACTGTCCTTTGAATAACACGGTTTTCAGATTTCTCTGCCGAGCCACAGGCTTGGTGCTTGCCTTATAGAAAACAAACACCGCCAAGAAAAATTTGGAGTGTTTCTTGGCATTTTTGACCTTCATCTCCACTATTTTGACCACAAGCTGCCCGTGGGGTACGATGGGTGCTGGCAGCCCCAGGGAGATGCTAGCTGCTTGCCTGGGAGAGCAAAACAGCTCTCGAGCACCAGGGCAGTGATGGGAATGGGTGGTCCATCCAGCAAGGAAAAGCTTCAAACACAGCCCAGCTGCTCCAGCAGTGAGCTCAGTTTCCCTGACACGGTCCATAGGTCACAAGCGTTCCTCAGGAACTCATTGCTGAGGAGTTCTGCTGTAGTAGTTCACAAATTTAACCTGCAGTTTTCACACTGGCAAGAACTACAGGAGCACTCCACTCCAGCGCAGCCAGGCAGGGTGGGTGCACACGGACATGAACACACTGCCAGAAGGTTTTGGGTCACCACAGAAAGTCAAGGCACTGTTGGCACTGGGAGCAGGAGCAATTTGGGGCTGGGCCTGGCTCTGAGGGGGAACATATCCACGTGCTACCACACCCAAGGAGTTTCTTGGTGGCCAGAGCCAACAGCACCTTCTGAAGTCTCCAAAGATCAATGACTATCTTGTAGTATCAAGTACAGACACAAGTATTGACTGACACAGCTAGTTTTTAAGATGGCCTTAGATTTTAGTGAAGTTCATTCATTAGTAAGTAGTTTCTATCTAGATTGATTAAAAAAACCCAAATAAATATAACAATAATCACAATTATTGACCTAGAAGGCATTTGTGCAGGAAACACCTCGGTGAAGGCAGCACAGCACCGTGGGCACAGGGTGCATGATTGTGCACAACACGAGGGTACGAACAAATGCCAGCAGGAGGGAGCTGCTGGCACCACATTCTTTTATAAGAGAGGATAAAATTTGAGAGATCAGCCTCGAAAGTACATCTCACTCTATCCGAATGTCAGGAAACAGGGACGAGGGGCTTTTTGTTTTTCTCTTTGGTTCCTCCCCCCTCCCTTTTTTTTTCTTCCCTTCCTGTAGCACAGTGGAAGGTCTGCAGGGCTTTACACAAGAAGAATATTTTACCCTATGACCTAAACAATCTGGCCAACAGTCAAGAATATGTTATTCTAATTGCCACTAAAGTTAATGTTGTTAATGACTCTTGGTTTTTCTGTAAAAGCCAGCTTATGCTCTAGAAAGTTACTATTTCAAAGAGGACATAGCAAGAACTGGGAGTGTTCCTGTCTGACCTGGTGGTCCAAGGAATGTGGCAAACTTGGCAAAGCTGGAAAAGTGAATTCCCAAAGGCCCAGCTTGAAAGTTGCAGTCAGTAGAAATGCCTTCTGAGCTGTGTTCAAAACAGCTCTGTTACAGGAACAACGCGCTCCTAAAGCCAAATATTTGAAAACAGATTACATGTACCATGTTCAACTCGGGCCTCACTGAAGTCAAGAGCAAATTTCCAGTTGCTTCAGTCAGAGCAGGCGATACGGCCCCGCAGCCAGGCTGAGGCTGTGCTTGGAGCCAACTGCGGCAGACCCTCAGCCCTGCCTGGACCACAGTGCCAGCTCAGCTACAACGAGAGCAGCAAACTGCTTTGGGGACTTAACTGAAGTCCCCAAGGCAAGACTCAAAACACAAGAAGGTCAGAGCCACGCTGGAAGAGATGCTGATGCCTACCTACAATTTCCACTGAGACACATGGAAATGGGTAGCACCATGCCAGAGAAATTAAAAAAGGAACAAATCTTTTAGCTTATTTTTTCAGCTGTGGAATCAAATATGGACAGTTTTAACTTTTTATCTTATCAGTACAATACAGGGCAGGCAAGCCTTTCTGTCTTCATGCCAGCAAATTTTCTGAGGCTTTTCTTTAATTTGTTTTTTTAAGCCTGAGGACTCGTTAAAGCTGGGATTTATTTTAAATCTAGGCTTGTTCTTTGGAACATACTATTCAGTGCAAGGTCATGTCTGGCTTTAAACACTTCCAGTTACGAAGCTTCCATCAAGAGTTGTTTCTCTACGGGAGGCATACACAGATTTAGTGAGAGACAGCACTTCCCATCCCAGTAGCTTTGCCATGCAGAGCTACAGCTGCAGTCAACAAAGCGCCCAAAGTTACGCTCTGCAAATCCTTACCTAAGCATCTACATACACTGCTGAGGTCTGCGAGCTGGGAGGCAAAAGATAAAATGAAGAAGGGGGAAGAGGTATCTCTTCATTCCTCTGCCTCGCTCTAAAGAAAAAAAACAATTGAAGGTCTCACAAAGGGCTGCAATAATTCTTAGAAATTTTCCAGAGATGCAGGACAAGTGACAGAATTAAATGACACCGAAAAAATAAAAGCTAATTGCTGGAGGAACAACGGGTGCTGGCACACAACTGATACACATCCTGGGACTCGGCAGAGCCCCGAGTTGCCCACCCAGGGGTGTGCCCACCCAGGGGTGCAGCCTTCCTGCCCTGCAGCTGCAGAGCTGCTGCTCAGCTCCCAGGCAGGAAAAAAGGAAAGGAAATTTCATCTATAACAAGGAAGTGAGAACAAAAGAAGCAAATGACTTGGAGGAAAAGCCTAATCTAAATGTTAGTTAGTAAACATTTCACTTGGTGTCAAATGCCAAATCAGCGTGGGGGAGGTCTCTACTTTTATGTGGTTCGTTACCTTTCAGTGTTGCCTCTAACACTGTCATACAGCAGACAAGTTTGTAACTTCAAAACTTCTCTGTTATTTGTGGTCAAAGAAGATTGAACAGAAGCAAAAAAACCCCACTAGTGTTCCAGTAATTAAAACACAAACCTCAGCTGAAATCTTCCCATGGGATGAGAAGCCTTGGTGTTGCTGGACCACCACTCTAGCTCTAACATTTCAAAAACGTCTTTTTTAAATGTCCACACCTTGAACGCGGGTATACGTGAGTGCCACCTCTCAATGGGTCAGGGCCCTAATGTCAGTCACCGTAACCACTGCAACCATACCCACGAAGAGCAGCCAAAAACCTGCTCTAGCCAAGCAAACCAGGTCAGAAAGAGTAGACTGCTTCCCAGCCCTAGGACCAGGACCAGCTATCACAGGAAGCTTGTTCTGCACAGTGAATACTTGCTATGCGCATCAAAACCAAGCAGGCTTGGTATTCTGTCATGCCATGTAGCATAGGTCTTTCACACAGTCTCAGGCCATATGGCGTAAAGAAAAGGTGCCTTAGCTGAAAAACAAAGAGCCAGAAAGGATAAGGCATGAAACACCACAGTATATTCACGCAATGTCAAATTGCACGGGATGCCTACATAACAGAGTGCACGAAGCGCAGGCTGCCACACAATCCTGCCAACGCTCCGTTGCTGCGTAATGCTCCTCTCAGGCTGAAGAGATCCGTGCATCAGATCTTGCCTTCCCTCAACAAGAGGAAAAAACAATCATAATACCAAAAAATTATTTGATCCAGCATGTAGTTAATGATGTTGGCCTCCTAAGACTTACAACTTAATAAAATTGATCTCACTGCAGTACTGTAATGAAGAACAGTAGGATAAGGCTACCCTTGAACCATGAAAATTGTATATTGTTACCTCCTCGTGCCCTCCTAGGGCTATGGCCGCTGCAGCCTCTCCAAGCTGTCATTTGTCTGACTCTGACAGCAGACTCCACTGACAAGCAGCAATGGTGGCTACGAGAGCTTCTTTTGGAATGGCAGAAGAGGGAGAGGGCTCAGTGCTAGGTACCTCTCTGGATAATAACCCACAGGATAAAAACACAAATGATACTAGTTGTAGTTTTGTGTGAAGTACGCTAACGATAAAAATCTGCAAAACTCAGAGACATTAGGAAGAGCACATTATAATATTTCACAACAGAGTATAGCCATACATGCCAGTATATATTAAATCATACTAACTTCTAAGTAGGTGGATGGTTCTCAGCATTCTTTAACTTAGCAAAGAAAAACTATGTTGGTAAGGTACTGCACCTCCTTCTACGCCTGCTTGTACACATGCTTTAAAAGCAAGGGGTTCCAAGCTAAATGCCCAGCAATAACTAGCTAACCGGTGCTGCTGCCTGCACCGCCGCTGCCTGCTTCTGCCGGCATTGCGCCGCTCATGGAATTATTAATGACAGCCCTGCACAGCCCCCAGCATCCTCCTATTAACTTACTTACACCAACATTTCACAGAGAAAACGCTCACCTTACTTCCCTGGTAGGATACAGTTTTCTCAAATTAGCAGCCACAATGTTTAAGAAAATCTTAAGCGTCTACCTTGAGTTTAAAGGCACAGAAAGAGCCGGCAGGAACACGCAGCAGAGGACGGGCAGCTCATGGCACCTTCCTTTGCTGTAGCACAGTCACAAGCATCACGCACAGAATGGATAATGCCTGTAACTTTGTGCCTTGCAGTGTCTTCCCTTCACCTGAGCCCAAATATATACATAAATACACAAGCACGGTAGAATTGCCCCTGATTTCACAGACTTAGCTCTGTGTTGCTCTGCCGCCATGCAAATCCAACCTCATTGCTGCTACATGCACCGTAACTACCAGAACGGATGGATATCATTACGGACAGTCCCAGCCACACCTTCTCTACACCAGGGTAACTATTTTACACACAGCATTTGACCCAAAACCCACCAGCTTTGCTCAGCCAATGATTTTCACATTACATTCATGTACACAAAACTCACCCTACAACCCTGGTTTTCAAGAAATCTTGAATTTCAAGACTTCTGTAGTATCCTTTAGTCAACATGCTAGAGAAACCTTTTATTAAATGCTGCTAATTTTTTTATTGATCAAACTGTGAGCCATTTCATTTTCCATTATAGAAGAAATCTCCTATAGGAGCATTCAGATTAAGTTTCTTTATTCTGTCTCTAGTAGCATGTCACTTTTAATCAGTTTTTAGTTTCATTATTGCTTAAAAATTAGAAAGCAGTTTCTCTGTTCTTTATTGCTTTTTTTTAAGTTTAGTTACTGAAGGGTTATTAAACTTGGAAAACACACAGACAGGCGTAACGTGCTAAATAAATTCCTCACTGTCTCTAACCAACTTTAACGTTAGCTTTTTTTATAATTTTTAGGTTTATTTTCACTGAAAGACTGCTTGTAATTATTACTCATGTTCTCCCCAAACACTTATGTTACTAAAGTGTGAAACATCTTCTAACACAAAGACAGTTCTCTGGGAAGTAATTACAAAAATGCATTCAGGGGCAATAATTTTATATTAACTGTCAGCAGCATACATCTTCTGAAAAGGCACTTGTTATGAAGGAATTATTTGTGCAGAAGTTGAAGGCACTGAAGGCGAAGAAAAAGCGCAGAAACGCATTAAACTGAAACACCAGCTCCCTCATCGAGGGTCAGTTTATGTTTAAATCATTACCTTGAAGGCAACCCCACACCTTCCAAAGAGTCTATTAGAAAGACAATTTCAATTTATGCACAAATTGGACACAGCCTCCAGTTTTCGGTGTGGAACAATTTATATTCCCTTTTTAAGGAAATTTCTGAGCAGTTAATCAAAAAGATATATCTGAAAATTATAGGTTTCTACTAGCCCTTCACTGATGACTTATCGCTAATGATTTATGGGTAGTAACAAAAACAGTGGCCTCAAAACTGACCAGGCACATTAAAAAGATATCTATGTCTGTAACAGCTACAAGAAAAGATATAATGAATATTTCATAGTAACTTTTAGCCTTTAGGCTAATCCCTCAGTTCTTAGGAAGCCAAAATCACTCAGTGAAATTATTTTTTTTTGTTTAAAAAATAGTGAAACTGAGCAATAGTGATTAAGCATCATATCATTTTAAAAGTGTTCTCGTTTAGAAAAAAATTCAGCTAAAGAAGTGACAAAAACACCACCAAACAGTAAAATTTCCTCTCAATCATACTTACAGGCAACGTTTCATCCTGTCCAGTGCTTTTACTAAAATGATTTAGATGTTATTACATTATGCAACAATTGCATTTATACACCGAAAAGTGGACAACGAGCTATGTTGTTACTATTTATTTGCATCCAAGCAGCAGCGGGCTTGTACTTTATAGTATTAACAGCACATAGTGTCTATCAGCTCTTCAGTGGTTGGCAACTGGTTTAGTTGCATAAATGTGGGACGTAAACACTTCTTCGCCACAAAAGCACTGCAAGTGTATTTTAGAGAACACACTGAAAGGCAGAGAGCGGAGCAGTCCGGAGCGTGCCAAGTGTTCGGTTACTGAAGGAGCGCCTGACCATAGGACTGGTTATGCTGGTCTTCCGAGGGTCCCCTCCCGCCCCTCTGCCTGTCGGGGCTGGGGAGCCGACACCTCGTCCCACAGCAGGGCTGCAAGGAGAGTAGTACCCTTCTTTTACCCTGAGGTCTTCTCTCTGGGAAGGACAGGCTCAAAACCCGAGGAGAAGGTTTCGTTGGGCTACAGCGGGCTGTGGCAGCAGCGGGGCCCAGCGGTTCATTAGCAGAGGGCAGAGCTGAGAAAGGCGCCTCTCCTGCGTGCATCTGATCTGCAAAGCACTGCCTGTATCAACGCAGGAAGGCACGGGCCTAGAAGGGACATCTCGCTTTCTGCTCCATTTGCTACCAGGGATGCTCCACATCCAAGTCCAGACAGCAGTTAGCACCGTTTTTGTCACAGTATCAACACCTCACCCTTCTTCAATGCCAGAAAGCAATTTGCTTTGTAGATCTCTGCAGCATTTGAAACAGCGTGTTTGCACACAGCTATCCAAACTCCTCCACTAGCATCCCACAGAAAACTCTCATTCATGTACTCAAGACATGTAATAGTTGTGCAATGGATTATCTGCCTCTGGAAACAAGATGGTACTGTCTACTTCCAGATCCTTAGGGGGTGTCTGACTGGGAATAACTACCACCTTCAGTTCCAATAACGGGGTTCAAATCAAAACTGATCTAAAATTCATTTCTACGTATTAGGAAATGAATATGCAGGAGGTATCGGCTTCAAAGTGAAGTGCACTTTTTATGGAAAAAGTGCACTTTGGATTGCTGGGCTGAGGTCAATGCTATGAGGTTTAACAAGGCCAAGTGCCTGGTCCTGCACTTTGGTCATAACAACCCCAGGCAACGCCACAGGCTTGGGGAAGAGCGGCTGGAAAGCTGCATAAAAGAAAAGGATCTAGGGGTGCTGGTGGACACCCAGCTGAACACGAGCCAGCAGTGTGCCCAGGTGGCCAAGAAGGCCAACGGCATCCTGGTATCAAACACAGTGTGTCTAGCAGGAGTAGAGAAGTGATCGCACCCCTGTACTCAGCACTGGTGAGGCCACAGCTTGAGTATTGTGCTCAGTTTTGGGCACCACAGTATCAAAAAAAGACATTGAGGTGCTGGAGCAGATTCAGAGAAGGGCAACGAAGCTGGTGAGGGGCACGGAAAAGATGTCTTATGAGGAGTGCCTGAGGGAGCTGGGGTTGTTTAGTCCGGGGAAGAGGAGGCTGAGGGGAATGAGGTGGTGAAATCACCATCCCTGGAGGTGTTCAAAAAACATGTGGATGTGGTGCTTCAGAACGTGGTTTAGGGGTCATGATAGTGTTTAGTAGACAGAGGGACTTGATGATCTTGAAAGTAATTTCCAACCTTAATGATTCTATCTATGAAAAAAAAGTACTTTTACTCTTTGACATGCAACTGTTAAATATTGACCATCATAATCTAATAAGTCCAGGTAAAAATTCAGAAAAAAAATGGCACTTTTATTTAGGTACATGAATACTTTAGTAATGCTCAACTTAGTTATTTTTCAAGTGTCTGTCAAAGACAAGTGTCCTTTTTCCAGCAGTCCCATAGAATCCCACTGACACCTAACACAGGACATATTAATCACATTTTAATTCATAGGCATGACAAAATCAGGTTGTTTTATTCTTTTAAGGAAATGGTGTGAATTTTTTTTATTATTATTATTTTAAGGTAAAGCCAGATATCTGTAAAACTTAAATCTATAGCTCCCTGAACAGACAGAAAATTCAGAAGGCTTAATAAAATTCACATGTGGCTTGTTATTGCAGCCGCATATCAAATGCAAAAATAAGGTATTGACTGGTTCTGCTCAGAATAGCAGCTGCTGGAACATTTATTAAAATAAAACTGCTGATTTTTAAAGAAAGAAAAATTACAGTTGCTGTCATTTACTGTAAGTGAAAAATGTGACTCTGTATTTCAGTGTTGGAATCTCCTTTGCCTACTTCAAAATGCAGATTCCTTTATTGGTCCTCTGTAAGGTCCAGGACTTAAAATTGTCCTTTCTGAGGCAAGCTCTGGTCCCTAGCAGAGTCCCATCCTCGGTGTGTAACAGCACACGTGCACGGGAGTGAGATGTAACAGAAAAGCAGAGCAAGGTCTCAATACAAAATACCCTCTTACATCCCTGAATATATTTCTGACGAAAATGAACTTTTCCCATTCTTAGAATATAGACTTGTTTAAAAACTATGCTAAAGAGGAACACCTTTCACAACCCAAACCTATAGGATCCTACAGGTAGCATTTGCATTCACCTTTTTGTATTTGTAAAACCCCCCAAACACTAGTACTGAGAGGGAACGAGCCATAGCACTCTGCAAACTGCAGAAACCAAGGGGTAGAATTGATACAGAGGGAAAAGATGGAACATGAGGGGGAAAAAAAAAAAAAGACACATCAGAGAAGGAAGAAAAATACACTTAGGCAAATTAGAGAAAGCAATTATTATTTCACTGACCTTCTCATGGGTCTCTGTTTGCTCAGAACCTGCCTGGATGGTTTTCCAGTGGGAATGACAAATGTGCGGCTGAAGGAGCACAGAGGGGACTGCTTCTGCGATAACTGTGCCTGGAAGTCTTCAAAACTGTGATTAAACACCTAAGAGGTTTCTGTGGGGCCAGGTTTGCGGCGTTAGCTTCTTGGGTAAAACTTCTATTTATACCTAGAGTATAGAGGGTTGGACCTGGACCATAACCTAGTTGTGGGTTTTATGATTCCATCAAATACCAAACATCACCTTAGAGGATAAAAGCTCACTCACTAACTTTCTCTCTACAAAGCTGGTCTGCTCTGGGAAAAGGGTTCTTCAAATGCATCTGAGAAAAAGCCACATTTTCCAAATGTATGCTCGTGTCGCTCTGCTACCAGTTACTGCTGGCAGAGGTTCACGCCTCTGCTGCACAGGAGCCCTCCAAGCTGGGCACTACCAGCAAAGCCAGCAGAAATTGGCAGCAGAAAACAGTACTTTACTCTGCTCCAGCTGGAGCTGGGAGGGACATCTGCAGGCAGCCCAAGTGATTTAGGAGCCAAATGTCCACTGAGTGGCAACGGACTGTAGCAAAACTCCACGAAACTGGAAATTAATGAGAGTTAGGCACCTACGTGTCTAAATGGCTTCGGAAGAGTGGGGCTTACCAGCTTTCAGAAATGTCACCCTCAGGTCTCGTTATGCATGCGCATCCCCGCACCACCAGCACCAGGCTGGGCGCCATGTCTTGGTGCAGGTATTCACACCACAGCAAAAGAATTCAGTTAATGAATGTGAAAAAGCAACTGATTTAACAAGATTCTCAACCAGAAAAGAGAGACGTTGTTATGCAGCACTGGAAAGGGTATTTAACAGGTGGCCAAGCTATTAGAGAAGCATCGGATTCTGCAAAAAGTATTACCTTCCACATGACCGCGGCCAGCCCCTGCTGCACAAACACACCCCTCTCCTGCCCAGCAGAGACACCAAGGAGATTAATACAAGCCAACAAGGAAACCAATTTAGCAGAACAACTCAGAGAGCTTCCTGCTACTTTCTGCTCGTTCCCTCTTCCCCGGGTTTAAAACATGATGTGGATTTGGGCTGTGGGCTCAGTTAAATTTCAGTTTGCGTTTAAAACGAGCCCGCATGCAAAAATTAATGTACCTCAAATTTCCTTTCTAATTTCTTTCCTTAATACCAAACTCTGAAGTTCTACACGTTTCACTTGACAAAGCCATTAATTCAGTAATTTCACATAATTAAATTGAGCAAAGCAGAGCATTTAAATTGGAGCTAAGTGAAATATACTTCTGTGCAGCTCATGCTGTTAGAACTGTGCTGCATGCTATTCTGCTGCTGCTCATTTATTAATTTGGGATCGGTTGAAACATGACACTACGTAATAGGGAATGCACTGGCTTCAATAGAATTAGAAATTTTTAAAGAATTAAGAAAAAAAGAAAATCACAGAGGACAGTGAATCAAGCGCCAAATGAAGTAAGTTAATCCTTCTGAATGAGCCCTCAGCAGAGCACTTTTGCACCCAGCCGAAACCTGCACCCAGGTTTGTACTTTCCCTGGATAACTAATGCCTGGCTAGAGATTTTCAGCTATTTATTTCTGGAATAAGAAGTCAGCTGCACCAGTCCTCCAGCATGGGGATCCTTTTAGCAGTGATAACACTTTTTCTCCTAACATCTTCCTGTGTTCTTTCTTCTAGCCCTATGTGGTGAAGAAAGTGTGAAAAGACATTTAAAAGAGTTAAAGCTAAAATGACTTTAAAGTCTTGTCTCCCTCAGCCACCTCTCTCATTCAGCAGGTCCCAAGCATCAGAGCAGGAGACAGCAGCCATGGTACACAGCTTCAGGCAGAGCCCTCGGATCTACTCCGAGGGTGATGTATGGTTAAAAATATATGGACACATAAAACCCTAAGTATAGATTTTTACTGGCCAATGAGTAATAAAGGGAACGAAATTAAGATGGCAAATAATCCAAACAGTGGAAATACTTGATGTAATTAACAAAAGTCTCTCCAGAATATAGTGGTGCGTTTTTCCTTTCCATCAGTGCTTTCTGACTCTCAAGTTCCTTATGAACTACCTTAATTGGGCTCTTCTAGATATGATGAAAGTTCCTCCATTTCTTCCTCAGCCTCAAAAGACACCTGTGAAAGGTGCAGCTCTGCACTGCTCATGATAACCCTCACCAGAGACAGCTCGTGATGACCGCTCCTACTAATGAAAAAGAGGGAGTAGGGGGGAAGACATTGTTGCTGTTGTAATTAAGCTTGTGAAGAGTTTAGTTGGAAAGAAATTAGATTTATTTACACACCACTCTATTGCTGATGAAGCACCAGCTATTTGGGAGAACTTCTAATTAACCCTAATTTAGTTGATATGCTCTTTAGCAGCCCCATTCCCTGTGTACTTTGCACTAGGTAAAAAGTGGTAATAATTACAACAAATAACAACATAATTATCCATTTTTAAAAAGTACATTTCTTTGTGGGAGTCCAGTCCCGGCTTTTTCCTTTAAGTTACTGACTTTTCATTTTAGTTGTTAACAAGAAGGAAGACACACACTTAAGAACTTCACCCTACAAAGCAGCCAAATGCCCCAGCTCACGTGGGCATGGCCATCGCACCCACAGCCCCATGGCCGGTGCAGAAAAAAAAGGGGGTTGGCGTTTGCTTTGGCCCTTTCTACTTGATATACAGCTATCATAGCTAGGAGTCTGTTTTTAAAGTGCTTCCACTTCCTACCTCCTCGTCCAATTATGCAGTCTGGCCACAGCGTTCATTAACCAGATATGGTTTTAAAATGTTTCATTACAGTATCAAGCTAAAAATCACTTAACTGTTATGATGTGTTTTCTCATTTAATAGTTCACTGATGGCTCTGCCATGCTTCCAGTGCCTGTGGTATATCTGTAGGTTACTTTGTAACTCAGAAAGACCTTTAAAATACAACAGGTTTACAACCTCAGTATATAAAAAGCCCAGAAAATTCACCAGTTTTTATGTACCATTTTGGAGGAAGAGCAACATCAATTTTTATTCCAATTTCACACACAAAACGACATACGCACGGATTACCGCTTTTTGAAAGTAAGGGTGAAAAATGGAACACAATTTAATTCTGTTATACAGAAGCATCTGTGCTTCCTTGTCACAACACAAACCCAGAGATGCAAAGAGCATTTGCAGAAGTGATATTCCTCATGTCTTCACCACTGCAGCTGTTTGCACACAATATATGAAGGAAAAAAAAAAGTAGATTTCTGCCACATCCTGTCCTGAAAGTGTTTTACCAATCTGGCTATTAGCTAACCTGTGCACAATTTCAGCCTGAAATTCACCATGATCAGAATAAGCACATTTTTACTGCATAACCATTTTTTTCCATAAGATTATGGAGCAAATGCTGCTCTTAGTTATAGCTGGCTAACCCTGCTGATTTTGTATATGCTTCCTGGATGTTACTGTGGAAATTTGGCAGTAAATGTATTTTGTTCGATATGATCAAGGAAGAAAAGCCAAATGCTTTTTGCACAGAACATTTCTCATTCATTTAACAGGGTAAATGGACATCTGGAGTTGTGTGCTAAACTTAAAGACCCTGATATGACTTACCATCAAAGTTTAAGTCCAAGTTTTCTCAACTTCTACACGGGACATGCATTCTGTACAAATTAACAACAACATTACAAACTGACCATTTTTCTGCAGGTATAACCTACCTGATTAAATCAACAATTCAAACTTCAAATCTTCCCTACTGCTGCTGAAAAAAATGACAGCTTACATTCATCTTTTTTGAATATTGTCAAAATTACTCAAAGGAAAACTTAATTTAGAACATTGTCTTCAAAATTGCCCAGTACAAAATGACTTTGAGACTTCCAAGTGAACTTCATTGTAAGGAAAAAGGCAGTGAGTGATCTTTCTGTTGCTACAGTTGTATCTCCTTGATGCGTCAGCAAGAATGGCTTGATGTAGTCCTTCCTGGGAGAAGGCTAATTCACGTCCAAGTGACACTTTTTTTTTAAACGAAAGCCATAAGTGAAATCAAGTAAAGACGGAACTAATCAGTCCATCAAAATGATACATTTATGAACTGCAAAAACATCTGATTTAAGTCTTTGGATAAGAAACAGTCCTCAGATTTTCCTTCTGCAGACTGAAGCAACCACTCTCTCTGTGCTCACTTTTCTGACAAAATCAGGGCACAGGAATTTAGTGTCATTTAAGTCCCCTATAGCCCCCATCCAACTAAATCACAGAAACACAGAATGTCTTTGGTTGGACGAGACCTCCAAGATCATCTAGTCCAACCTTCAAACAAACACTGCAAGCTCAAATAATACCAATAAGCACAAGACTACAGTGTGCCCAGCTCCAAGGACTCCAAACCCCTTCTCAATTAAATGAGACCCAGGGAAAACCATCACTCCTCCACTCAAGGACATGGATGCCATGCTTCACTTCCCCACTTTGGTTGTGGGCTGCAGGTGAGCAGATAGCACAGAGTCATCATCTTTCACTTATCTCCTCCAAATGCTTTTTTTAGCTGAAGATTCACACAATAGATGAAGCTTAAATATAAACAGCTAGAGCAACAAATCTAAATTTTAGACCACTGTCAGCAGACTTTTTCCTGCCAGGCTGCTTCAGCCAGCCCCAGCTCACCAGGCACACAACCAGTGAACACCTTCCCACCATATTTCCTTCAAATTGAAAATTCTCTCTACCTTTAGTTCAAACAACAGTCAGAGCTTTAAAACACACACTACACAGAGAGCCTCACCCTGCCCGTGGTTTTCTTTATCCAATAGAACGCTTCCCTCCATTTTACACTAGCAAATAACTCATTTTAGAAATACTGCAGCTTCCAGCATCAAGATGTTTAGAGGGAATCTAGTCATGAAATGGGATGCGAAACCCCGTCATCCTACCACAAGGATACCACAAGGGAAAGTGCTGTTAAACATCTGAGTTTTTCTTTTGGAGTTTTCATGAGTTTAATAAGAATATGTAACAGCAGAGTCATTAACTAGAATGCTCAAGTTTAAGAAAAAGCATGTTTTCTTGAGTTGGAAGGGGGCAATAAAATTTCACAACTCTCAAAAGCACCTTTCAGGTTTGAAACACAGAAGCAACACTTGCATATCAGTTTATTTCTAAAACAAACTTCTTCCTGCTGCAGGAGTTTGGAATAGGAGAGCTCAGAGTTGTGGTTCTTTCGTTTTCTGAAGAGAAATAAGCCTTTCCCCAAACACAGAGCCTACAAGCTTCAATTCAGCAACAAAGGTGCTGATCTGCACATATCTAGAAAATAATATCAGGAAAATAATATTGCACAAATTCACTCCAAGTGCATCAAGGTTTCCAACAAGAGTAGTTATTTTCAGCCAAATTACCATGCTGCTGCTTAAATACAACTAAGCTGAAAGTCAGCTTCATCAGTCACAAACTGCCAAATTATCCTCAAGGAAACCCCAAGCTAAACCACGCACATCTAAATCCACACATTGTTCATGTCATTCCGACTCAGACGTTTGCATTATTATTGCTAATTGATTTACCCCTTCTGAAGGAGATGCCTTGGAACAGGAGGTGTCCCTTCCTTCTCCCCTTACCCCCGTGCTCCAGCTTCATTACAACCCCAGCGCTGTTGCCAAAATGAGATATTGCCTCATTTTTGGTACCGTGCCCTTGAAGGAATCTTATTAGAAAAGACCATTTCTTAATTAACATTTTTGATCTTTAATCTATTACACATCCCTTTAATCCCATACGGAGGAGCTTTTGGCCCACTTCCGCGGCGTGGCGGTGGGAGGCAATAGGCTGGCAATTTGTGCTGAGGGCTCTCTCCCAGCTGGGCTCCAGCACGGCCGGCTGCAGGGCTAGCTATGCTCTCGCTGGTCAGCAGCGGATACTCGCATTTATTATTTTATTGCATTTAAGAAAGACTTTAGAGAGTCACCACTCAGCATTAAAGACAACAGGAAGAATGGCAAGCTTGTGGATGAGATCAGACTTCAGCAAGTAGCTGTCAAGCTCTTAAAATAACCAGCAAAACTCTAAGTGGGAGAGTTAGTGGATCACCAACATGTGAAGTGTTAAGAAAAGTACAATGTTAAGTCCCTTACATCATTTTACTTGCAAATAATTACAGCAATTACAATGTGCTAACTGGCAATTAACATTACAGGCTTCACAACTCACCAGAATTTTTTAAAACACGCTGTGGCCCTATGTAAATTGTCTCTTTGGTACTTCTGATTTGGTGGCTGTATGAACTAATGGCTACACATTAGCTCAGCAGATCTCGAAACAGAATTGTCCACGTGCCAGATAAATTAATTAGAGGCTTGATCTTGTCAGAGCTTTATGCAACACAGACAATGTTTCCAAGCAAAGTGTGTGGGTTTTTGCCTTTCTCTTTAAGCAATTTGTGACTGCCTAATAATTTCTACTAACGAATGCCAAAGAGATCCAAGGGAGAAAGGAGGCATGGGCAGTGAAATACACTAAGAGGCAAGTGCTGCGCTCCCAAGCACGATGAATTCAAGAATATGTAGAGCAAAATGCATTGAGCACCTCTTCCATGCCACCCCAATCTATTGCCAGGTCTGTGCATATATCTATTAAATCTTCATCGTGCTGTTACTCAGCCCCAAAGTCGACAAAGGTCACTTGTCTCCAAGTGAGAGCCATAGGGTATCTCAAATCTCATTATAAATGGTCCCACTTAACAATCTTCTCATTTGAATTTATATACAACAAATACAAGATCATGAGATGAGCTTGGTTTATTTTGACAATGACATCGTAATTCCTTGTAGTGAAACCAGAAAAAAGGTTATTTTAGATACTAAATGACAGAAATACAAATGTATCTTCAATTATGGGAAATTTTAGGCTACGTTAACTTAAAAAAAAAAAAATCCCTTTTTTTTCATGAATATTTGGCCTTAATTACTGTTTTCTACACATTCTTATACTACAGTAACCATACTTGTTCTCTTGGTCTATAATAAGCTTAACAGTACAAGACAATTTAACCAAAAATACGGCACTAAAGGTTACAGAAACTTTTACAAGTCAGGTCAATGTTGAGTAAGACCCACTAGAGGTCCCTTCCAACCCAAATGATTCTAGTTTCCCGTACTGAATAAGCAAAGATTATTTGGGCAAAGCATTACAAATTTCATGCAGTTCTTCACTGCAGTTTTCTATCAACATCCTTACTTAGCCCAGAAAACAAAGCAGTGGAGCTTGTTTATTCCATTTGGTTTTCTTCTTTTACAACCTTATTTATAAAATCCCATTCTTCTGACTGGTACAATTTGGTTTTTTCCTCAATAAGAATGATTACTGGGGATCCAACACTTTGGCATTATTTTTATTGATTTTTCTTGTTTAGGCAACAGGCCAATATAATATATTCTGCTATTCCTGGTTTACATTTATTCAGGCTGGAAGCTTTGAGCTACCGGTGACAACAGCAATGTGTAAACTAGTCGAAGGAGAACAGAAGTTGCTGTTCACCTGGAGACTTTCCTTCAACTCTCCAGCTGTCTGATTTCACAAAGGTAAAACCCATTGCAGTTGCTTCCTATAGCAGCATGGTTTCAGCTCTCCTCACTCATACCAGCCAGCCAAAGCAGGCTTGGAAAAAACAAAGCCACCGACCTTCAGAAATGACTCAAAGTAAGATGGGCTGGCAAGTGCCCACCAGTCCCCAGGCTGGAGCCCTTTGGGAAGGTCAACCTGCAGCATGGCGCACACTGCACAATGCAGAGACAAAGCAGCATGGACATGAGGCACAAAGAAGACTTTCTAGTAGGTCAGGAGGCTTAATCAGCATTTGTAAAGTGCTTTGAGATCCTACATCAAAATACTTAGTGAAATAAGCTCTAGAAAGCACAATGTGCCTGACCATTCAATTCGCTTCTGTCATCAAATCTGCAGATTAGCAAACCCAGAGCGTGGAAGAATTAGATAAATTAGAGATAAGAAGGATTTACCAGGTGATCTTATCCATTCCTCTGATAATGTAAGACCGTTGCCACAGTGTATTTTCAAGTGCTGTGTCCGGTCTGCTTTGAAAATGACCAGAACGATGGGAGATAATACCAGAGTCTATTAGATTCCACTACTGGGAAATGTTTCCCGATATTCAGCCTAGCATCTACTTTGCTTTACTTTAGCCCATTACGGCTAGTTATGCCCCTGAAGACTATTGTAAACAGATATAATTTTCATCTAAAAATACAGAAAATGTTCATCTAATCACAGCCCTGCGCTTAGGCAGCAAGAAAAGACAAGGCAGCATCACTGGAAAGAGATGGAGGAAGGGAGAGCAGGATTGTGAAGATGGGAAGGGTTGCTCCTCTCCAGCGCTCCCTCCAGCTCAATGGCAGCATCCTTCACTGGGATGTTCATACCTGTGGAAGACCTGAAGGCAAGTTAAGGATAGAGAGCCAGAAAGGCTGCACCTGAGGGTTCACCCATGAAGTGGAACAACTTCCTTCAGGAAATGCAAGGATATGAAACACAGTGTTACAGTCTCCCAGCAAATAAAGCGCCAACAGGCACACCTTAAAATAAACAGCAATTTTTTCACAGGGAAAAAAACCTTCCTGACAAGGCAGGAACACAAGCCCATGGGTCCCTGGCGAGCCCCAGGATACACTCAAGATGGTGTATGTGTATAGAAGACCTTATAGGAGCATGCCACAACCTTGACTTGTAGCAGGTTAGGGGGGCTGGCTTTAGCTGCTGTGAAGCTCAGCAATACCAGTAACACATCGCGACACATCATGCTGGCTCAGCTTCTCTTAAGCAGACTGGCTGGCTTTCCAGCAAAAAGTCTCTTTAAAAAGCCTGGGAATGGGTGGGTGATAGGGTAGGGGAAGCACTCAATTGCTTACTATGAAATGAGCTTTTCCTTCCTCGCCTCTTTTGCCATGGAAATTAATTCTCCTCCTCTGTGCTATTGCTATAATTTTCCCAATTAACATTTTTAATAGTCGGTATTTTCTAGGAAATGCCGTAATACACAGGTGTGTGCCTCTAATTTAAATACTGACACCCATGCTGTGTTCACATCTGAAGATCGTTCCTTCTTGCTGGAGATTCCCTCCCCGAACAAGAGAGGAACACCTATGGCGCCGCACCACCAGAGACGCCTCAGCAGATTCACGGGGCGGCTGTTTCCATGACAGATGCACATGTTGGTGCTGCGCTGCACCACACGCCACGAGGAATCTCATTTTTTGTACTTTGCCTTTCCCTGAAGGTGCTACAGTCTCAGGATGTCGGTCAGACCTCGGAGACCCCCAGGGACCTCCTGTCACTCCAGCCAACAGCTTCCTCCAGCAGCACCACATCCCCTTTCCCACCAACCCAGGAGCACTGGGAACAGAGACTTGCTGCCAGGAAGCCCTCACGCCTGCAGGCTCAGAGTTGTGCCATGAGTTCCTACAAAAAGTAATCTGAGATGAGTTTACAATTACTTGTATTGGGTTTTTTCATATTATCCTGGCTCCAAAAATCTTACATGTCTTGGATGTTCAGCCACCACCACATTATCTGAGTATCACATAATTTCTATCACTCCACCTTCTGTATGAGAAAAACACCACCAAAACACTTTCTTTAAAAAACAAACAAAAAAGTTTTTAAAAATACAGACGAATTACTATTTTGAAGTAAAAGACTGAAGCTAAAAAATACATTTTATAATTAGGAAAGGAGAATTTTCTTTTTTTTTTCCCCCCCTCTTTTCATGTTGAAGGTGTTCAGAGGTGGGGCGTTCAGTGTTCTGCCATTCAGAAGTTAAATAAGACACAATATGCGTAGAACTAGAGAAAAAGAGCTTGGTGTCTATGGGAGGGCAGTCTCTCTCATCTAGACCTTCTTCACTTACTCCTGACACAGCCCATGCCCAGCAGGTTGTGCGGTTGGAGCAGAACCAGCAGCAGCTCTGCAGGAGCTGCGAGGGGAAAACAGCAGAGAGCGAGGACAGCCCCGGCTACTGTGAGAGCACAGAGGATGGGGTCCCGCGAGGACGGTGGCCTGGTGGGCACCAGGCAGTGGATCGTGCTGGGACATGCAATCCCATGGTGCTGGAGGAAGGCTGAGAGGACCGCAAATTTTGTATGGCCAAAACTGGTGCCCAAAAGGAGAAAGTAGAACACACTTTCTGTAGCTTATCCGAACAAACAGAAAAGGGGGAAAAGCACACAAATACACACGGGGGCAAGTCTCTGTTCGCTTCATAAGATCCTGGCTTTTTCATCCATTTTTCTCCTTTGGCAGACAAAATTAAACCCAACTCTACAATACTGTTAGAGGAGAACAGAAACCCTCAACACTGGGGGAGTGGACAGCAGCAATGCCACGATCAAAAGACTGACAGTGGAGCAGGGAATGGGCAGGGAGAGCCCTGAGCAGCAGAAATGGCATTAAAAACATCCCAGCACGGGCTCGGGTAACCAGGCGTCAAAATAAGTCTCCAAACTGTGTCAAGATGTTCCTCCTCTGAAGATACCAAGTGAAAATTGTGATTTACATAGCTGGGAGATGCCATGCAAAGTGGAAGCGAGGGGAAAAAATGACCACAGGGTGGTTTTCTATTATTTTGTGGTTCATTTCTCAAAAGTTGCTGCTTCCTCTTTTCTTTTTTTTTTTTCCCCCCTCTCCTTAAGAGAGGGAAACTTTAAAAGAAACTGCAGAAGGCAATTAAAAATCTAAAGCAGCATACTATTTAAACCAAGCACATGGGAGAACTCCAAGTGGCAAACTATCAGATGTCTGTGTGCTGAAGTGTTGTGGTGGTTCGGTTCCACCCCCCCATACCGCACTTTGTTAATGCATCCCTTGCACTCACGACCAGCTGCTGCAGTGAGCTCAGTGGCAGGGACAGGAAATCTCAAAAGTGGGGAATACCAACCTGTAATTTATTTTCATGATTTCTGGAATGTTACAATCGAATGATGCCAACGTTGTATGCTAACGAATGGTTGGGCACCGGCATTGGAGAGGCCGTTCCAGTCCCAAACATCACTGCAAAGAACCCTTCATGTTCTGCAAACACACGAGCACAGAGACATGCCCACTGTCATTGGGGGTTGGACTAGATGACCTCTGAAGGTCCCTTCCAACCCGGACAATTCTATGATTCTATGATTTGTCACCAGCACTCAGGCTGCAGGTCCACAGTTCCCTATTTCCCACATTTTCTTGATCAGTATCCTAACTTGCAGCTGTACACAAAAATAAGACACCTTCAGTTATCTCAAAAGCAGACACCAGAAAAAAAAAAAAAAAAAAAAAAAAAAAAGACAAGGANAAAAAAAAAAAAAAAAAGAGAAAAGGAGGCTTTTAGGTCTGCAGGCTCCCAAGGAGAAGACAGAATCTGCTCTGTTAGCCCCAGACAATTCAGTCAGGATTCCCCGGGGCCTCACAGTCAGGCTAATGAGAAACTCCCCAGCAGCCCCCATGTAAAATGCTTTCATAGGTCTTTAAAATGCCTTAAATTCTCTATATATTTAGTAAGACTTTTTACTTCTTTAAAATGTCCCTTGTTGCTCCTCAAGACAATACTCTCGTGATGTATTACAACAGCAATGCGATGTCATCTGGCTGGACCCTTGCTTTGCAAATACTGAATTTTACTTTTCTCTTGGCTTTGAAGCGGCCAAAAAGCCCTTTGTAAAGCAACGTGGGCACTTGCCTGCCCCCCTGGTAGCCTTGCCCAGCCCACCCTCTCTGATGCTTTCGGGGTGAGACAGACAGGCTTCACAGGCTGCATGTGCTGTTTAAGAGGGAAAAGCAGCAGGAATGAGTACTCAGCTGCGCTCTTCCTCTGGGACAGAAAACATCTCTGCCTCACACAGCAAAACACTACTGACCTGCTATTTAACAGCAAGCTAAGTCCCCAGATTAAGAAAGGAAAAGCTTTTTTTCTTCCTTTTACATTAAGGAAGAATGTTTACAAGACCCGAAGAGGAAGGAAATTAGCTATATGCCCATTGTTAAACAGGGCTGGTGGACAGAGAGATTATTTATCTTGGTGTGAGGGCAGCCTCTGCCTCCTTATACATTTTCCTGGTCCTCTAGGTTAATAAGCACAGCCTTTAAGCTGTGGTCATAAAAACAAACAAAAAAAAAACCAAAAAAACCCACACAAAAAAAACCCAAACAAACCACACTATTTCTAGTTGTAAAGTATTTGAATAAATTCATCTGTAACTACCTAAAGGGTTGGATTCCTGCAAAGTATTTTCGCAGGTTTTACCAGGAACAAGCAGTTAAACCAGAGCAGACAGCAACTTGGGCACATACTCTACCACAAGAAAAGGGATGGTGCCCTGTGCTAAGCCATCAGACTCATCTGAGCGCAGGATTTCTGTTGCCAACGTGCCCACTGCCAAATCTCCACAAGCAGCTCCTTGCCCAGTGCCGTATTTCAGTCAGGAACGCGCAGCTGATGCGTCTTCGGTACACTTCAGCCCACCATTACAAAGAGTTGGGAGCCCAGCATTTGACATATCATGCCCTGCACCAGCAAATGCTTGATCCTCTGACCTGGGGACAGGTATCCGGACAAGCCCCATGACTGCTGAATCCACTTGCACTCACCGAAAGTTACCAGTATAGCTTCTACTGGTCTGATGAACAAAAGATAGAGCAGCAAAAGCACCTTCTCTCCCCACAACTGCACCTATATAAATATTTTGCCAGTACAAAAGAAAAAAAGTTTAAAAATGACATTCTACCTGCTCTTGCTGTCCCTACATACCACACCACCCTGGGACCGCCGCTCCCCCAGCCCACAGCAGCTGCACAGAGTGCCAACGCAATTTTTCAGAAGTCACTTTGTATGTGTTTGCGCACACCCAGAGATGTACAAACACATACAGGAGAAGAAGGGAGAGAAACATGTTAATTTGAAACATCTGGCAAATGTTTCAGAGTTAACAAGTCCCGGGTTTGGCTTTTTGGGTTTTCTTCTGCTGGGAGGGGGTCAAGGAAGGGGAGGCAATTTTGTCATTCTGGGCCAGGGAAGGAAGGGGCATGAAACGAGAAGTTGAAGCATGTTTTTTCACCCGTTATTGAACTTCAACATCACACTACTGGAGCTAATGCAAACAGGAAGATCATAAAAGAACATAATGAAAGTCTCGCACACTGGGACCGAGGGACTGGTTTCAGTTACTGAATACAGCTTTGGGGGCACACCACACAAGAGCCAGTGACTCCATGCAGCCACACCACCACGTACCAGGGCTTTTTATGCTTTTCTATATAGTCCCTCAGTCACATTCCAGACTGCAACCTCTTTCCCATGCACTGTGCCCTGTCTTGACAAAATACTGTATTGCATCTTTATACACATGCAAGAGTGACATCTGTAGCTACTGAACGTATTAAGAGGAAAATCCCCCAGTTAGCACACATCTTCCTTAATCTGCCATAAATCACACATACAATACATTTTATCCCACATCTGACGTCTTGAATGAGTGCTGCAATTACGGGAGCAAATGAAGAAAAATGGAGATTTGACTAATTTGGGAAAAGCCTTTCACAGGCTGTCTTTTACTTACAGTATAGTCACCAATACCATCCAGAAATCCCAAATTAACTCCTGCTCTGCACAGAAATTGTGGTGGTGTTGTTGCTGTTTTGAACCTCCGCCTGTGTTAAATTTAATACAACCCAAGACTTGTGATAGGTAACACCGGTAACTCCACTTCACCGCTGTTCGAGACGAAGGTCAAGCAAGAGAGCCGGCGAGCGCTCTTTTCATGCGCCGTTAGCTCCAGGCACAAAGGGGCCTTCGACATCGCGGTTGGGGGTTTGCAGCAGCAGCAGCAGCAGCAGCATTCGCTATCAAAGACTAGTGAAAACACAAACAGTTCAAAGCAGCTGTAGTGCCCACAGAAACAGCACCCAGTGCGGCTGAGAATGCAGTTGGTACAAAGCGAAATGCCACCAAGTGCCACACAAAGGCAGTTTATGCCTTCAAGACCAGCTAGATGCTGACTTCACTGAGAGAAGTCTCCTGTGAGCCAGTCTCTCCATGAGTCCTATAAACCCCATGCTAACCAGGAATGCAGCACCATTGTTAATTTTCATATTACTGCACAGTTTCTGAGCTGTTTGCACGTCGCTGCTGAGCTTCTGAGAGAATACCACTGCGCGGTCCAGTATGAAGAGAGCACAGAAATAGACTTATTGGCTTCAAAATCAAACATATTATGAGAATTTCATAAGTGTTAAAGACATAATAGACAGTAAAAGATCTTTACACAGGGCACAAACAGTGACTGATTTGACTAGTTACTTTAAACACAAACTATCTGACATTTACCCTCATATTTGTGTTGTCAGTGCATATTACACAACTACAGGGAAAGTTGCTTTATCCTGTTCACTTTGGGTCTCTTTTTATTCAAATTATCGATGTAACAGAGATGATGAAGCCCCAGACACACGCTTCCGTGTTACTACTATCAAGCAGACTAAAAGCTGGTTCAAATGTTAAAACCTTCTAAGATGGCAATGTACCACTTTTATTCTCCAGCCCTGACAGTACTTTCCAATTTCCTCCAAGAAGAGAAACACACACATTCCAGTAGAGACCGAAGTTTAAAATTCCTATTAAAGCAGCTTTTATGCAATTAGATTGGAATGAATGTGTAACAGTGCCCATTGCAGAAAACTTCAAAGTAGTTATACTGGAGAAATCACAACCCGTTTCAGTATGCCCACAAGAAGAAAGAATGGCTCTCCAGAGGATAAGAGTATATTAGTCTCTGTATGTAATAGATTTTATTGACCATATGGAACCGATATAAAAATTGTGTTGCAGTGGGTAGTCTTGGATTTGAGACAGGAATGTGACATACAAAATACAGTTCCTGTAAAAAGCCTGGCAGCTTTCTGGCAGTTTTTGCAATCAAGAACCTAAAATATTTACCTGATTGAGTCACTGATGAGTCCCAGGTCAAAGCAAAATCTGAAGATTCACCCTCTTCAACTGAAAAAGAACAAAAATAAGCTGTGATTGCTAAAACAAACCAACTGAAAAGCAAACCATCAGAGAACTAGGTTCACTATGACATTAAGTATTAAAACAGAATTCTGCACTGGTGAAAAAGAACTTACTGCTTTCTATAAAAATAATTCATAAGGTGGAAATTCAGTAAATATATTTTCCCTATGTTTTAACTTAAATAGAGAAATTCTGTTTGCAGTTTTTCAGAATCATAGAATGGTAGGGGTTGGAAGGGACCTCAAGAGATCATCTAGTCCAACCCTCCTGCCAGAGCAGGATCACCCAGGGCAGGTCACACCAGAACAGATCCAGGTGGGTTTTGAAAGTCTCCAGAGAAGGAGACTCCACCACCTCTCTGGGCAGCCTGTTCCAGGGCTCCCTCACCCTCACAGGAAAGAAGTTTCTCTTCATGTTGAGGTGAAACTTCCTATGTTCTTGCTTGTACCTATTATTCCTTGTTCTTTCACTGGACACCACTGAAAAGACTCTGTTCCCTTCCTCTTGACACCCACCCCTCAGATATTTATAGACATGAATAAGATCCCCTCTCAGCCTTCTCTTCTCAAGACTAAACAGCTCCAGTTCAGCCTTCCAGAACAGGTAATAGTAAATTCATGGGGAATTTTAATAGAGGTTTAAATATCACTAACTGCTAAGTATTCATGTTTTATATTTCATACATTCACAACAACGCGCATGCGCAGAACTCCCATTGTGAACATCACAGTCATTTTTGAAATGTATGCTGTAACATCATAGTAAAGAACTGTCCCGTGAAAGGAAAATTGCCTGACATACATCATCTAAACATACTAATGAGTAACCAAGTGATATCTGAAGGTTTTTTTCAGAGTTCAGAATTAAAAAATACTATTATAATGTGCAACCATGGTCTGTAATATGGTAGTCATAAATAACTGCATTTAAGGTTTGCTGATGTGAAAGCTGTCAGAGACAGGTGCTCAGCACTTGCAAGCGACTTAGCTATAACCTTCTGCTTGCTAAAAATTATAAAATGTCATTTGGTTCTTACATTGTTAAAAATAACTAAGAGATCAACTGACAACAAACAAGGTAAAAAAAAAAGAGCCCAATTTTGCAGTTACTGAAATCAGTGTCAGTTTTACTAATGTGAGACCAGGCACTTGAAAGTGCTACAGACAGAAATTCTTCCTTTTAATTGCAAAAGTTGATCACCTTCACCTGCCTCCTCTGTCACCGTGGCAGCAAACAAATTTAAATCATGGGTCTTTATTTCCTGAAGAAAAGTGTTTACTCTATGCACTGAACAATCTCTAAGACTTTTATCTAAATTATGTTGGATTCAAATACAAATTCTACATAATTCTGCAACTGAAATTTAAACCGTATTGCAAAGCCGCAAGTACAGCCTCTATTGACAAGACTAGACTGGTATGCCCTAGACCGGTATGCTCCAGTGATGGCTGACATTGAGTATTTACATTTTCATCACAAGATTCTTGATTTTATGCTTTCCTCTCCTTTTTTTCAATGCAGTAAGCAATTCTGGCATTCTGTGAAAGCTTATCTATCAGGCTGATGTTCGTGGCGACATCACATGGCATTAGGAACGGAGAAGGCAATTTACATAGGAAGTGCCTTGCCAAATTTTGATTTTATATTCAGACCATAAACAAACATTTACTCCACAGAAGGGCACCGCTCCAGTTCTGTTAGTCTGTAAGTTTACTAATGGAGAAGCAAGGAATTGGGCCACTTCTTTTGAAAAACATATTTGAGACACGGTTATACTTATTCAAAAAAGTCTGTTAGCATAAAGGCCATGTCACATAACTTTAGTTTCCAAACTAATAGAGAAAAACAAGGTACAAAGCTACAAGCTTATTGAAGCCCTTACCAGTACTATTCCTTGACAGTGCCAAAGCAGGTGTGGCTTGCACACGCTCTCTCCTAGAGGTCCACCTACCATTCTCTGTTCTGTAAACCACTGTCTTGCTCCCATTTTGATCTATGTCTTAACAGAAAAACTCTGGACCCTAAATACAATTTCACTCTTACAGAAATGTACGTCTCAAAATCCACATACGTTTGGGAGGTTTCTGCTCCAAAATTAAGTAAGCTAAGTTAGCAATTCATGTACCTTTCTCAAAATAGGCAAGTGGAATGTTTGGATTTTATTCTATCCTTGACTGGTTTTGGTTGTCTTGCTTGCACAGTTTTTTGATATTACTACTCTTATGCTGAGGGTTTTCTAATGTCTTTACGTTTTATCTTGCAAAGGGATTAAAAAAAATAACAACAACAAAAAAAATATCAATCTCCTAAAAATACATAAAGGCCATAAATTCAGTCCTAGACAAGAAATATATGGAATCAGCACTGGTCATTGGCAATTTTAGCAACACACTGCCTTTCATGCTGGTTAAACACCGGAGACTGCTCTAGTCCTTGAGCTGCCGTAGGGCAGCTGGCTCCAGCACGTAACAAAACCATGTTTTTTGGAATCCCTTAAATGAGGGCAAAGGTTTGAGTCAGCCTCTGTTGGCATTAATTTGCTTTGCTCCCTAATGACTGAAAAGGGGACAGAGAACACATATGTGAAGACAACGGCACTTAAATTCACTTTATATTATTGCAGTCACGCTTTCAGGTTCTCCCCTCTATTTGCACAGACCTACCACATAGCTAACAGTGCTGCACCTCCACGGGATGGAGCCTCTTGAGCTTAGACACAGACACATCTCCCTGCAGCTGCTGCTCATACCCCCCCTCCCCCTTTTTTTTTTTCTTTTTTTTTTTCCCCCTTTTTCTTTTTTTAAGCAAATGTATCTTTCACAGGATCAACCATAAGAAAAAGTAACAGCCAAGCCTACTCCCAGAGGTATCGGTGTACTGGACCGATGTTTCTCCTGAGCAGCAGGACAGCATGTCCAATTGTCTCCTTGGACAGCGAGTACAGGGCAGGGCCACTGCCAGCAGGGAGCCAGGACCCCATGCTGTTCGCCACAGTGCTGGCTGGAGGTACCCAAACATGTCCAGGTAGGACATGACTACAGGGCAAGGCCAGTGTTGGGTGGTTTTATGGAGCGGCATGGTCACAGTGACAGCCAGTTGAGAACCCTGACCTGAGCACTTGATCCTCGCCTGCCCGTCCTTCTGCCCAGTAAGCTAGGCAGTGGGCACAGAGAAGCAAGGGGCAAAAGCATGCTGCATCCAAAAATGAAAGACTGGGTCTGCATACCAGTGTAACTAGAAGCCTGACAGGTCTGGAGGGAAAGGATGCCTGTGAGGCTAAAGAAAAAAAATAAAAACAAAAAAATAGGTGATCAGGCTTTGTCACAAGCACCAAGTGTAACTGTTAAGTGTCTCCTACTTCACCATGCTTCTGCTCCTCCATAATAGGCATAAAACCAAGAGTGAGAGGTTCCTCCATGAATGCATTCATCTTCTGGATATAAATGGTTATTTTAAGGAGCTGGCATTTGAAGTGGTGTCACTGCTGGCTCTACCTCAGCCTGAGCCACGAGTAGACGCCACAGAAGCCAGAAGGAAAGACAATTGTTTCTTCCTCCCAACCCTAACATCCAAGAAGTTGCAAGTAACATTTGTCCTCAGATGCACAAGGCTGTTTCTGAACTCAAGAGGAAGCAGGAGGAGCCTTTCTGGGCTGGCTGGAGATGTGCAGCCTTGACACTGTGGATGGAGGAAAGAGAAGTCTCAAAGACTCTTCATCTGGTGACAGATCCCCTGGGGGTTGCCTTCAGGATGGGCCAAACCTCCCTTGGAGGGCAGAGCGGGTCCAGAACAGATTTAGCTGCTACGGTTGTGAAGGGATTTCCAGCTTTCTTCACTGAGAGGAGAGTCAAAAAAAAACCTTAGTCCATAATATTAGCGAGGGAGTAATTCACTTCAGTTGATTTTCAGTTAAAGTTTCTGTTTCTTATCATTTTTTCCTCATCATCCCTTCAAACCTAGCTTGATTCAGATGACCAATGTGCATTAACATTCACTTTGTGGATGCTGTTTCAGTGGCAAAAAGCTAAAAAGCCGGTGAAGAGGTACAAAGCATTCAACACAATCACTTCCAAAATAATTCCTGTTTCATTAGCAGGAAAACAGGTTTTCTGAGCCGCAACAGCTACTGAAGTCAAAGACTAGATGCTTCCATCTGTGCTTGTTAATTACTCCGAATGTGTGGACACACAAGTCCATATCACCGATGTTCAGCATTGGCAGGAGCCACCCACACACCTGAAATGTTCTGTGGTTTGGGAATCCCACAGGAAACAGCAGCACAGTTTAAGCTGAAGAGCTAAGATTTCATAAAGCAACTAGAGATTTTGGATCAGCTCTAACCATGGGAGTTCTGGTGACAGTTCTGGTAAAGGCTTAGCGTTTCATTAAATTGTTGAGGCATTTCACACTGGGCATTGAAAATGAAGACACCTAAAATCACTGATGTTAGGCTTCAGAAAGAACATTCACAAGGGTACTTTATGTGTTTTTGTTGGACACTTCCTGATTTCTTTCACAAACTCACCTTTTCTCCCCAAATTACACCGTGTGCCTGCGCATGAAGCATGGCTGCAAGCACAGAAATTGCTATGTAGTTACAATCTTATTCTTGTCTCTATCCACTCTCTCCATACAAATGATCAATTTTAGATGCCTTGGAAAAGCATATCTTTACTCCTTCAGTAATACAGAGATAATATAGCAAGAGGGCAGAAGTTCAGTCCCACTCTGTTCCACATGCCACAGACAGCATTGCACCCGAGGTGTAATACACTGCAGCAACAGAGGGTACACGTCTCCTAGTGCCAAATTCACTATGCAGTTGATTAGAAAAAAAAAGATGGGCAAGAAACAGTTTCCAAGCCAAGTAATAAACCTTGATATCAACACTCACAGCACTGTATTTCTATTTTTAAAGCATTAGCATTTTTCTTCCTCCTCTTTTGTAAAACCCGTCCATAGTATTTACCGACAGACAGATAAAATAATGGAAATAAACAGAAACACTCTTTTAGCTGCATCCTTCAAGGTGATGAGATCGTTATAGATAACTCACCGAAGAGCACGCCTGATACAAGAGCTGTGCTTATGGTGAAATCTGGAGGCCATCTATGAAGATGAAACCCTTCAGGAAAGCTGGGTTTGACTTGAAAATGGCCTTGGTCAGGCAGCATAGAAAATTTTCTTGTTAGTCAACTCAAAAGGTCAGTAGCTTTGTGCACTGCCCATCCATGGCCCGGTGACAGTGAGTACATCACTGGCAGCAGGAGTATGCATCTCTGCTTCCACTCCCCATTTTGCTCTAGCACAGAACAACTGGCTGCTGCCACACCTGGAGAAGATCCCTGTTCTGCTCCAACTGATGGTGGGACCCGAACACAAGAGCCAAAACAAGGACAGGGTTGACGTGGGGAGGAACTGTGGACAATGGCAAAAATCACAATACAGCACTCCCACACATGCCAGACATTTGCATTTTACCCGCTCGTCTCGGATGTTCTCCAAGGATGCTTATTTAATTGCTAGGTCACAAATGCTGCAGGCTGAAAGATTTTGGTTCTTTGTGTTCAGAGAAACTTCTGAAAGGATTCAGCATCCATTCCCCTAAGAGTGAGAACATCTATTTATGGGGCTACCATTACCTGAACTCCATTCACAGTCACAGTGCTTATTTAACACTTTATCACTCCCAGGAAAGAAGTTAACCTTATCAGAGTAAGACGCTTCTGAACAAAATGTTGATTTCTAGATGCAATCAAGCTTTGTAAGTGAGCAACAGCCCCTCAGTAATTCAGATGGCATGTGTATGCTCCCTTATGTTATTATACAGGTTTCAAGGACCACAAGGACCAGTTTAACACTTCCCTTAATACAAAAACTCCATACTATGCTAACTAAAATGTCAGGAACTGTGACAGTTTGAGAAACTGCTGAGAAATATCTCAGGTTATAAGCAAGTCCCCCAGCTGATGAGGGAACTTTCCTGAACCAGGTCTGTTACCAAGAGCTGCATTCAGGGCCAGGGCCACACTCGCCCACAAGCAACCTTTGAAAACACCACGTGCGGAACAGTTTGAGTGCAGAAAATGCTGGTGCCACTTCTTAGTTTGGAAGATTTTTGTCAGCTTTTGTTGGTGAGAGAATGTACGCAGATAAAGCTGGGGAAATCTCACCAATGCCTGTGTATTAGCTGTAACTCACGTGTCAAGATTCACAGCTTCCCCTCTAGAGAAATACTCTGGTATCAATCTGCATTGTAAGCCAGTCACACAATCATCATGCATTTTCCCCGGCCTAGCTGTAGGTACTTGCAAGCAAGAGCTCTGTGATCTTCTGTAATCTTCAGGCTTCTTTGCTGCCTTTCAGACACACATCTCTCTGTGCAGTCCTATGCAGCCCTTCCTCCGTCCCTCCCATCACATGAAATTACACGCTCCCGAATCAGTGTATGACACAGAATAGCCCCATCCAACTGCCATTCATCCGCCGTGACTCATCCCACAGCACTTGCAGCCTGGGATTTGATACAGTGCTCTTAATCCTGCAAAATGCAGAGCAGCTTCCATTTCCACGAAGTCAAAGGGAGCTGAGGATGCTCAAAACTTTGTGGACCGAGGATTGTAAATTAGCCAGTTTCCAGCTGCCTGGCATGGCAGGAGCACAAAGGACGTTAACAATCTTCACACTTTAAATAGCTTGGCATTTTCCACACACATCTAGAGTCTGTCCTTTGGAGAGGAGTGGATAGGCTTGCTCCTCAAACTGAAAGGGGGGGGAGAATACCTCTGCTCTCACTCAGCCTACTGCCCGGAGAAGTTCGTTCCCACATGGCACCAAGAGCTGCTACCATAACTAGCAGTGGCATACAACAATAAGAGCAAAAAAAAAAAGGAAAAACAAGTTTGGAAATGGCTACTTTGAGGAGAAGACGACAGCTAGCCCCTTCTGTTCAGGTCAGCTCCTAGCTAGCTGGGTGTAAGGCTTTCCCTCTCTCCTGCTTAGATGTCCCTGTTAGATTCTCCACCTCGTAACACTGGCAACACAAAAAAGTCTGTAAAACACAGAAATCTACAAAGAGAAGCAAAGGAAAGTAGCAGTATGAAAACCTATCACATTTGTTTTTTAAAAGAAGCGCCGCTGGGGCAGAGCTGCAGACCGCTGCCCAGGTGCACAGCAGGGTGCAGAACCAGCGCCGAGCCAGGGCACGCTGCTCACCACGAACCGGGACGCCCGGCTTTGTCAGCAGGCTGTGGCTTTCTCCCACCAGTGTGCAGAGGAAGCCTTCACATCCAGCAGGAAAACAGGAAGTTTTATGGGACTTTGCCAATGTACTGAGAATAGGTGCCTGCGAGTGCAGCCCGATGCATTTACCGTACCTTGCAGCTACAAGGAAAAGGAAAGCCCCCACTGGTCTCTCCATATCAACTTTTAGGGAAGCAAACAGGTGCATGCTTTATACCAGCCATTTGAGTCCATTTGCTCCCTTTGGAAAAATCAGCTTTGCAAACTGATTCCTGCCAGGTCCCCCCAGTGTTTACTAGATATTTTGCTTGTTTGCACGATCATTTCCATTTAGCTTTAGCAACACTTTGCAACTTCCTACTGGTCACTGGAAAGGAACACTGGGACACCAGCACATCCCCAGAGAGGTGACGGCATATTCCTCACCCATGCGCTAACCCTGGGATCCCCCACAGGAACCGTGCGTGGTCCTCAGCACAACCACTTGCAGCTCCGGAGCCGCCTCCCTGTTCTCTCCCAGTGCACAGTTGATTCAGCCATCGGTGGCCCTTGGCCAGGAGGGGTTTTTCCACCTTCAATAGGACCGTTACATATTAGTCTTTCCATGGGCCAGCAGGCGAGGGAATAAGACAAGAGGCTTTACTGACATAGCTTATTTAGCTAGTTGAGAGCCTAAATTTGCACAAGTTCTCTAGCTGTTTTTTTCCAAAGTCAGTAACTGGGCTTGGCAGAGACTGTGGGTTTCGCTGGCAAACTCGGCCTTTTTGTGTAAAGGAGGGAGGAGTGGGGAAACCCAGGCTGCTGTGGTCTCTAGGTCAGAGAGAAGAAAGAAAAAAAAAAAAAAAAAAGAGGTGGAAAAAAATAGAAAAAAGGAAGAAAGATGAGACAAACGGGACAGAATCACAAAGGAAAAATGAAAAAAGGATAGTTAGGAACAGAAAAAGATGTGAAGGTGATTAAAGAGAAGAAGACAAACAACAAAATAAGGTAGCACTAGCAGGTTTATGCAAAGGAGATCTAATTATGGGTGGCTAAATCCTCCAGGACATTAATATTCCATTGTAATGTGTCTAGTTTCCTTCTTTCCAGACATGGCAGGGAGGAAATGAGAATCACTTAGATACACTGTTTAATGAGCAAATGATGGACGATCACCAAACTCAGCCTGCCTGATAAATATCCATTAGCTTAAACTTGCACGGTAAATCTGTGCACAGCTAACGGGCCTGCCTCTTCAAATGCTGCAGCAAAACTTAATGTAACTGCAATGAGAGAAAGGGATCATTGTAAATAAAAACCCCATCACTGTAAAATGAGAAAGACCGTAGGACATACATAATGGCTAATCACAGCCCTTCCCACGGACCGCACACCTGACTCACAAGCCAGAGCAGATTTATTCCCAGTGCTCATATTTAGTTTTTGTGTTTCTAATTTACAGACTTCACTGGAGACAGATATTTCCCATCAAAATCTATTATGTAAATAAATACGAGCGTACACTGTAATAAAATGCAGCCAATGTTTCAGGTTGCTCTCAAGATCAACATCTTATACATGGAATACATGAAGCTTACAGTTCTTAAAACTGGGCCTGCAGATACCCCACTTCCAGACTCTCCACTATAGATTTGGGATCAATACTCTTACTGACAGTTCTTACAGCTTGTCATAGAAAGTTAATCCCCGGAGGGCAGGGTGGGGTTTTTTTTCCCCTTTTAATGGCAATACATGGCATGTAAATCTGTGAAATGTTCAGGAATTTAGAGGCTTCCCTGGAAGAGGCACCTGGCTGAGGAGCCCCCTGCTCTGTGCTACGTACGAGACTGACAGCAGCAGCTCCTCGATCCTGCACAAGAACCACATTTTACCAGCATGCTGGTGCAAAACCATCCCAGCAATGGCTGGTACCGGGATAATAGTTGTAGGTTCCCTGGGTTTCATCAGGAAGCAGCATGCCTGCTACTCCGCCACGGGGAAATGCAGTTCCCTTTGCTGAGTGTGCTGCTGGTCCCTCCTCTGTCCTGCAGCGAGCTGTGCCATCTTCCTGCATCTCCAGCACAGGGGACTTGTCTCTGGTGCCTCCTTCTCGCTCTCCTGCGTTTTTGGACAAAACTCTCTTTCAATATTGGTCATTTCTAATTGTTCCTTCCACCTCAGAAATGCAGGAAGGGGACTGGAGCTTGTAAATCCTTCTGCTTTTTCTGTCTGGAGTTCGCCTGTCCATGAGACTGGTGGGGCACATCCCAACCAGCCCAAGGGACCCATCTCACCAGTGGCCCATTGTTCCCAGCACAGAGCTCCCAGACCCCTCATCTGCAATAAGCTCTGCTGGAAATAGATGGGAGCAGCCAGGGTCCCTACCCTCACCTGCCACGGCCAGATTGAACCCTAGCCCACACCAGTGCCAGTGGGGTGAGAGCACAGGCATAGGGCTGAGGGCAGAGGTGGGGAGGGAAGCAAAGATGCACAAGGACATGGGGTGCAGGGTGGCCAGCTCCTGTGGGCAGGGATAGGGGACGGCAAGCACCGGCTGCGTGCTGGTGCGCTCCTCCCTGCGTTATTACATGCAGTTCTAAGGCAACTGTCACCATAGTGTCTGCACCTTCTTTTAAAAATAGATCAACTACAAGTAAACAGGCTCTTTAAAGCTCAAGTGAAAGAAAACAGGCGAATCTGGCATTCCCCACGCTGCTCATAAAAATCATGTATTTTACTTCGGCAACCAAGAGTTTAAATACTCTCACTCCATCTGGAACGCTGCTGGATGACAGAAACATGTACGTGTTGAAACCCTAACAAACGGAAACAAAGAAAGTAGAGAAAGGGGGAATTAACACACCTACAATTCATGGTCAGGACTTCAATTCCATGAGTCAAATCTGCAAGTTGTGAAGCAATCCCTTGCTCTGCTAAAATGCCAAAAGCAGACTGAAGATACACAAAGACACGAAGACAATGATGTCAGAGACCCATGAAAAGCGACAGAGGTGGGTCAGCAAGTTGCCGACAAAGACCAAAGCTGCTACTTAAGTACTTTCCATTTTTTACAACTTCCTCCAAACTGTGGGTGTAGAAGTTGTACTAGTGAAGGCTCTGTTACCACCCTAGGGGCTTTTGAGTGCAAGTACCTGGTGAGTGAAGGTACAAATTTCAGGTATCGCCTAAGGACAGCATTTGGAAACACGTGGGACACAGGGCTCTGTGTTGGTAGACAGCAGACCTGAGCTGCAGTTGGCAGAGACAAGGTGCACATAGAGGTTCAGCTGGAGAGATGGTACAGGCCAAAGGGATGCCAGACAGGCTTTTATTGTTTCCTGAATTTAAAGAAATGGCTACAATGAAATGAAGTTTCAGAATGAAGCCACCAAAACACCATGAAATTCAAACATCGGGCTCTGCACAGACAATGGAGAGTCTCACCAAGTCAGCTTTATTGCATGCTTGGTGCTCCAGGGAAGAAAAAAAACAAAACAAAACAGAGGGGAGAAAAAAGCCACCACAAAACAGAAAAGAGAGAGAGAAAAGAGCACTGCTTTACATTAGGGCTATAAAGTTTCTCTATAAGCAGGACACCTAATGAAATAATTTCAATGTGCTGGCCCTGTCTCGAGGCAGCTAATGAGGATGCTGAAGTTACCATCTAACAGACTAATGACATAAAGAAAGGAGAATGTTCTGAAACTAAACTTACATAAACTTTTATATGGAAACAGGAATCAAACCAGGGAAGAACAGAAGTAGGCAGCTAGGATCTGCATATGGGCAGTGCGGCCGTAACTCCTTCCACAACCTCTTGCTCTAGTAAAGCACACCAATAGTTTGCCCCAGCAGATTGAGTACACTCTGCCTCCGGCTGCAGTGTGCTCCCCACTGCTACTGTGTTCTGCTTAGTCAAAACCATCCAAGCAAGTGCAATGCTCATAAAAACATCCCATTCGCTGCCCCACCTGCTATGGTCAGACCAAGAGCCACATCCCTCCAGGCAGTCCTGCTGTGTACAGTGAGTAGCCTTTTCCTTTCCTTCAGCGTGGAGCTGCCACCGGGATGCAATACTCCTCAGCTCATCTATCTCATCGCCACCTTATATCAAGTCCCACTTAACAAGAATTTTCCCACTATGGATTTCATCCAGACCCAAGAGAAGCAGATGCAACATCTCCCATTTCACATGGATCGGGCGTGATATTATTGTCAGCCTATGTCCTGAGCTGCTCCAGATAACTCCAATTTTCAAACTTAGGTTCAAGGTACAGAGTTTAATGCCAATGAAAAATTCACACTGGCAAATGAAATAAAAAGAATATAAAGTTACTTAAACAGCAACAATTACCTTGAGGGTCACTGATGAAAAAGGAAAGCACGTAATTCTACTTTTACACACATTTAAATCTCCTACTTCGTAATTCTTCAAAGCAGATTTTACTACTTTATGCCTAAAGCCCTTGTCCCTGCCGCAGTAAGCTCCAGCAGGAGCAGAGCTGCTGTACCAAACATTTTGTTTAGCATCATGGCTCCCTCCACAAATACTCTATTCAGCACCAAGGCTATAAGTCACAGCTGAAAAAAAAAAAAAAAAATAAAAAAAACCTTGACCAGATTTCTACACCTCAGCCTAAAAAAATACACTTATTTTTACTGTTAATCCTTCAAACTTGGAAATTTTTTCACTGGTGAGCTATGTTTGCAGCATAGGTAGCACAGGAAAAGGAAAAGAGAGGAGACTTTTCCTGACCAGCCATTTTAATTTGAGCTGTGAGGGCTTGGAAAAAACAAGCTGGTGTGTGGAGTTATTTCCCCTTTTCTTCTCCTCTTGGGATGCTGATTCCAACCAGAAAGGCCCAAATTTCCAAAAGCATAAGTACGCCGGGCTGTCAGTGCAGCCGCTTTGCTGCCGTCGCAGGGAATCAGGCCCTCCACGGCCAAACAAGGAAGGCTTCAGCTTTCCTGAGCAAGCACAGGTTTGTGAGGGCCATTCGCAGGAGTTTTTCATGAGCAAATAGCTCACTGTGGCTCTTTTGTGCATGCGAGCGCATGTGTGTGTGTGTGTCTGTGTGGTAATACTCCCCAGGCTCACTCATTTTAATGCTGCTTTCTCCCCAGATGAAAATATACATATTCTTATTAAGAAAAAAAAAAAGTGCAAAGTATAAATTTGCATCTCTGATCATTTCTGGTTCATAAATTGTATTTTAATAATAAAACAATATGCTCTTCTGTACTGCCTCTTAAATACTAACAGGAAAGTCTGTCCTAATTGTACGCAAGTCTAAACATTTTGATGAAGGAGCTCACAAATGGTATAAAATAAATACTGTGATGTTAAATATAGATAAAAGGGCAAATCAAAGCAGGTGTAAAGCTAATAATGGAGAATTCAGCACCTCATCCTGCCTCCTTCAGCATCAGAAGAGTTTCTTCAGTCATATGGAATGACCCACGCGAGTGGATGCCCCACACTTTCCTATTGCTTACACAGGTCAAGGGAAATTTTCCAGCTGAGATTCTTCCTACTAGAAAGACAGGCTTTGTCGGCTGCATTAAGGTGAAAGAAATTACAATGAGGGAGAGAAAGTTGTATATATCACATATCCCTTCGTAGCTTCAAGTTCAATTTGCAGAAAAATCAACTCGGTCACCATAAAGTGGAAACTAATATTCTTTAACAGCCCCTTAACAACCTATCCTTCGTGCTAACATACCATAAATAAATTTCAACATCATGTTATACATGCAGTTTATTTTAAACAAGACTAGAAGGGGAACACTGTTGTTATTGAAAATTGGCACACATACAAAGAAAGGGAAAGCCGGATTTTAAAACTTTATCCCAAAGCCTACTTTTTTAAATTCCTATTAAACCTACAACCTTTCCACTGAAATGAAACATAGAAAGAGTTTTCAAATATCTTATAATTCTGAATGGATTTCCCTAGTGTAACAGTAATAATATTTTTACAGTTAAAAGATCCACTGATTTAATAAGTGTGATTTGTGTATTTAGAAAATTCATTAGAGCAGACATTTCCCGACATTTTTAGATTTATTTATTTATTTAGCCTAATTTGGGTACACTACTTCAAAAGAGCGCTTAGAGCTTCCCAGTTCCTTAGTCACTCACTAATAACATCTAATAATTAATAAAGACATGTAAATTCTTAACTCCCAGAACTATTCCAAACTTACTATCTGTACGCTTCATGTCATGTCTCACTTATAGATATCTGCATTACTTTGTTTCATAAAATGCTGAAGGGACACGTACTTATCTTGCTCTCCACCAAGAGTGAATATTCAGACGTGCTGCAACCAAAGCAAAACTAAACCAAAGCCTGAGCAAACCTCTCCTCTAGGAGCCCACAGAATTTTCCAGGCAACTGTAAAAGCTTTTAGCTGTTTTTACTGCACAGTTGTGTCCTTTCTGCAAGCGCCTGGTCCCTGCATGCCCGTGTAAACGCACGCGAGCTTGTACACATGCGTGCTTAAACACACGCATCGGCGGCAGCTACGGGGGCCACACACTTCTCCAGCCACTGTGCAGAAATGCAGGTGTGCTGTCAGGTGAGTACATCAGAATAGCACTGCTTTTTACAACTATTTGAGAGCTAGGAGGGAATGAACCAACCAAATAAGTGGCTGTGATACGAAAACGAAAGGCCCAATTTAAGAGTAAATGCACCGCTTGGGGCAGCGACTCCAAAAATATCTGTAGAAACAAACAGGGCACAAGTCAAAACCCTCATCCTCCTTCATAGGGCTGACAGCCCCTTCTGCCTCTGCATCCAGAGCTGTTAAAATTCCTATTCTATAGGGAGAGACCATGAGGAATAACATTAGCTCAAGCCATCTTTACTGGGAGGCAAATTATATTGTGTCTGCTCCTCTCTGACAAGTGCTGCTGTCAGGGCTTTGTGTTCTGCAACGTTTCCTTGTCATATTTATTTGCTTTATTTTGATTCCTGGTCTTACATTGGGAGGGAGATTGCCAAAACCGTAAGTCCCGTCTCCTACAAGTACTGCTAAGCCTGGGAGATAGGGCACGGGGACTTCCACACATGGCTCAAGCCAGTACACTGATAGAAGTTCACTTTATGCAAGTTGCATTTCTTTAAGTTTTGTATCTAAATTTCAGTGGACTAAATGAATGAAAGACAACTTGAAAGAAGAATGAAAATAGCCCCACTTCCCTAAATAAAAGGTAAAATAAACTAGGTATTATGAAATAACATTGAGAATAAACTTCCCACAGCAGAACCACAAACAGATGCTAGGTTATTCATACGCAAACGGTAACTGCACTGATAGTTTTGCTATGTGTAAAACAAGTCCCCTACGTTTGAATGCTTTGTTACAACTTCTTATAACCTGCAAATCTCTCTCTCAAAGACAAAATGAGACAGAAAGAACGCGCAAAAATGTCCCTACCTTTCAAAACAAAGAACTTTCTTCAATCTAACCACTATAAAAAATACTTGCATAATTTACAGTCGAGAAAGATAGTTCCTTAGCTGAACTAACGATTTTTCCCAGGCAAATTTCATCCATAGCCAGTGGGTCAGCAAAGCAGGACTCCTCTACAAATTTTTATGACATCTGACTACATTTCCTATCCACACTCGTATGTTTCCCTGTTAATGAGATTTCACTGTTGTTCTCTTGATTTCCTGATAGAGTTACATAATGTTGTGGAAATCCTGCAGTAAATAAAAGCTGTGTGCGTGCTTGGTCAGTGCTCATTCATGTTTCATGATGTAGGCGTGCTTTTGCCACGCACACATCAGTACAGAAACGACTCCGAGTCACACTGACAAACGAACTGTCTAAATAGCAATACAGCAGAGAGGGGATCAACCACCAACAGCCCTTCTGTATGAGTTGCAGACACCACAGGGTTCTGGGAAACTACCCCTTTGTATTAGTGCTGACTGGTTTCAAGGATGGGCTGTTAAAATGAACGTCACTCAAGCATATGTAAAACTTTCTATTGATCGGAAAGCCAACTCTGTGATCGATAAAGGTGCAGACATCCTTTCTCCTCCGCCACGAAAGCAATTTGTCTAAAAATATAGAATCGTTCTTTTTTAAGACAAGGTTTTGGTGATAGTCTCTGGGAAGCAGCAGACACGAGAGTTTCTTCTAAACACATGCAATAATTGTAATTCTACTACACTCAGGGAGAATTGAACTTGTCCCTGACCTCCCAGCTCCTCAGCATCAACCACCACTGGCCACGCCAGAGGCTTCCTCGTGCAATGGTTCACGCTCGTACCTCGCGGGTGAGTTCTTCGCCACAGCTTTACTCACCACACTGGCTCTGGATGGACAGCCCTGAGCATCCCTCACAGTCTGAGGTTCTCCACTTTACAGGCTACTAAAATCATCTCTTTGATTTAAACTCAGAGGAATGGGACACATTCTTCCACCTCTTTTCAGATAAACTGGGAATATTTTACTTCTGATATGAGTAATATTGCACTTACCCACTTCTCTCTTGAACAGACAGCCTGACACCAAGGCTGGACAAGCTGCTAGTTCTGACTGCTCACACCAATAACACAACCTCCACATCTGCTCACCAACAGCAGCTCCAGCATATTAAAGACTAGAAAGCTTGAGACCTTAAGGTATTTAACATTTCAGGAGGACTTAAGATACTGCATAAAGTCAGGTTTTATTTTTTGGCAATGAGAATTACTAACTTACTTTCTAAAATACGACAAGTAAGTGGCTTCTGTACTATCAGGAACTGCAGCAGATATTGTGCTCTAGCCTGGACACTTTGGTTCATCTTTCCAGACTGCAGAACATCTGAAAGAGATGACACTTGCTCCAATTCCTCAAACCTTGAGGAAAAAAATAAAAACCAAACCAAACCAAAAATAAAACCCCAAACCAAATCTTGCTCTTTCGAAATAATGATCTAAGGACATTAATTTAAAAAAAAAAATAAAAAAAATAAACAAACAAAAACAAACAAACAAAAACAACCCGAACACACTTGCATTTCAAATAACACAGTGTTGAATAATAATAATAAAAAAATTCACATCTGTGCTTATATGATAGATGCTGTTTGAAACCACAAACCAGTCTTCTAAAACAGCACACTTCCATCCACTCAGCTGAACCTGGAGATTGCTTTTAAAAGTCTGTTTCTGGGCTACTGGAGTCAGCGGAACTTGGAGTGAAGCCTTCTCTTGTAACCAGACTCATCACTTTATTTACATGGAAGTAACGAGATCATAAAAAGAGGCACCAGAGTAATGATGTACAGCCCAAAGGCTTATTGGGTACCCACAGAACTGTAACTTGCACTCTGAAAAGACCAAGAGGGAAAGGGAGTATTTGGAAAGCAACTCCAGCACTGGCAGGAGGTAGATCAGCTTGCTCCCAGCTCCCGCTTTCCAACTTCACCCTTCCTTCCTCTCATCCTACATGTCCCACCAGTCGGCCCTGTGGACAAGTGCAGGAGTGAATGGCTGGAGCTGGCTACAGACTATCTGTGGGAAACACTTTTGCCAAGTACTTTTTCATGTCAAACAACAGGTATATGTGCAGAAACCAGCCTACCATGTTTCCAAATCTATAGCTTAAATGGTACTTTTTAAACAAGTCCTCAGCTTCAGCAGCAAAAGATCGTCTTCCACATGCCTTGTGCGTCTGCACCACTTGAAAATAACCATCCACAACTGCCTTTGTGGGCAGTAAGAACTTCTGAACTGTCGTTAGCTGCTGATTTCTTCCCCAAGTGTGCTGACGTAGCTGGGTTTGGAGTTGTACTATCTATTGCATTATTCAAAGACAGACAATGAGGCAACATAATTTAAACTTTAACTGGAAACAAGACAGATTAGTACTCCTTGATCTCCATCACTGTTGTGCTGTTAAAGCACCAGCCAACAGGTTAGTGACCAGTGAAAAACCTCAAACTCCTGGCAGCCAGGGCCACTTTCAAAACTAAAATGAGAGCGCGTATAATAACTCAAAAATACAACACGATGTGTTTCGAAGAACAGCATTTCATTTCAGCAAGTTTATACTACAGTATTATTATTAAGTATTTACACTTAAACTTGAACTAAGACATTATTTGTTTAAATTGCTGGAGGGAGCTGGGGTTGTTTAGCCTGGAGAAGAGGAGACTCAGGGGGGACCTTCTCACTCTCTACAACTACCTGAAGGGAAGCTGTAGTCAGGTGTGGGTCTGGCTCTTCTCCCAGGTAACTAGTGACAGGAGGAGAGGCCATGGCCTGAAGCTGCACCAGGGAGGGGTTAAGTTGGATATTAGGAAGCATTTCCTCACGGAAAGGGTGATTAAACACCAGAATGGACTGCCCAGGGAAGTGGTGGAGTCACCATCCTTGGAGGTGTTTAAGGAAAGACTGGATGTGGCACTTAGTGCCATGGTCTAGCCGATGTGGTGGTGTTAGGTCATAGGCTGGACACAACGATGATCTTGGAGGTCTATTCCAGCCTCAATAGTTCTGTAATTCCGTGATTGTCTTATGCAACAAGATTCAACACTGCCACTGGAGAAAAGGGCAGAAACAGCACGAAAAATTAACATGAAAGAAAAAATACCATACAACTCTAGCAGTAATAAAACATTCGGAGAATTTTCACGTGACTGATGAAAAAATCAGAGCTAGAAACATCTTGTTTTACCCTAGCTATTAACATTAACTCTTCATTCAGAGTATAACGCACAGCTTTGATCAAGCTATAAGATCCACATGCTCACAAAACATTTAACTTTAAATATATAGCACAGAATTAGTTTCCGGCAATTTATGTCATCACCTCCTGCCACTCCACATTTTCCTAAACCTTGAAGTCCAATTCACATATGTAAAAATATTTTATTTTTAACCTAATAGGAATTGGATATAATTTATTTCAAAACTGCCATTAAGGGTATGGTTTCAAAGAAGTCTCGAACTTTTATGGACTGAAATCAGAACCAAAATTCAAATTTAATAAAATCTGAGACCTAGAAAAAGGAAATAATTTACCAGCAAGTTGGAAAGCAGCTTATACATACATTATGAAAGTTTCTGAAAACGTCCCACAGGACAGACAGGAAAAATAAGAGCTTACCTTTCAGGTTAATTTTTATTCTGTAACTTTTATGAGGAAAAACACGGATTTTGTCTCTCTACACTAATTGAGGGAAGAAGAGATGGACCTGCTCCCAAATGAGAAGAGACTTGACAGAAAGTGATGTGTTTATCCTGCTGAAATCATTTACCAGCCTGGATCCTCCCACTGCCTCCCAGAAGTAGCTCCTGGTTGCCCATCCTCATTAGGCTGATTTCAGCTTTTCCTCACAGCCCTCTGGGGAGAAAGCAGCACATAACCAGGACAGACCTTGGCCTGTTTGCCAGGCAATGCTGGGTGATGACCTCCTCCTGCTCTTGGTGGTCTCCAATTGCAGGTGAGCTGCTGCAACTGCCGCCACCCCACAGGACACATTGCTGGTTTCGGCTTCCTGGGGGCACACGGCCCCTTCACAGGAGCAGGTCCTGCCCAGGAGATCCCAGTGAGCAGGGGATAGACAGAAAACACAGTTCTGAGACAGTAACTCAGTATACACAGAGATTCATTTCTAATGGAAAAAAAAAAAAATGTAAATAGCCCAAATCCAATAATCTCTCCATCCCTCAGACTTGATCATGAACTTAACCCTGAAGTCCTTCTGTTTCTGGATCCCTAGCTAGCTCCTAGTAAGTTATTTCTCATTTAATTGAATCTAAATTTATGTATTTGACACAAACAGGGAACACTGACTGCTAAATACACTTTCTGACCACCCAGCCATGCTTATCCACAGTGCAGTGATTGCACCATGAGGAGCGAGACCCGAAAGTTAGAAGAATTGAATTTTTGCACAGAGATCTTGGTGATCTACATTTGAACACACAAGCCCAAGGAGAAGGACATACCCTTCATTGCATCCCTTCATCTACTTGTTCCTACAGGATGTTACTGCTCTGGAGCAACGCTCATTGCATTCATCCGTATGTCTGACGTAAGCACCAAGATGCTCAAGAGCTCCAGTGAACATGCATGCATAGAAAGGATGAACTGGTTTTAGATGTCAGAGTTTCACTGATCATTTTCACCACATCTTAAGAGAACACAATTGCCATCACAGCTACATCTACCCCAAACATTGATATTTCTTGTGCTAACCATGCAGGGTATTCTTTTTCTAATATACATCAGCTCAGCACTCCCTCCAAACAGGCACTTGGAAACACGATGTACTTATAGATGTTTGGGGTTCGCTCTAGGAGATATCACAGATTCATGTGCAAATGAAGGACACAGTATAGTATTTCAGACATAGCATAAATATCTGTTAGGTGTATATGTATGCTTGTATGCGTATCTACAACCTCTTTACTTTTAGCAGGGAGCATCTGATTTGGGGATCTATTTAACTTTATTTGGCAATTAGGTTTTACACTGTTGACTAACATTTTTTTAAAAATTAAGTCAGTTCCTGGCCACACAGATTGCATTTCTAGAGCAACGGTCACTGGATACTCTGGGTCCTGCCAGGAAGAGACTGGAACTGGCCAAAGGATCATTTTCATCCTGGTTTACAGCTGGGCGTTTGCGTGTCATCGTGGTGAGGCAGGACAGTCACCTGGGGCAGACAGATTTTTCTACACTGCCCCATTTTAACACCTGAAGGTTTCAAAAATCAAAAATACTGTCCTTCAAGAGTTCCAACACTGTTTCAAGTGATTCTACACCCTATCCTTGCTAAATATTTATGCTTTCAATAGACAAGAAGGAATAAATAGTATACAAGTACTAAAATACCCCAAATGACAAACAGCCATGTTTACAGCCTTAAAGAAATCACCTTTCATTGCTCCCCAGCAGGTAGCCCTTGCTGTGCTGAAACCAAACTGCTGGGGAAAAAAAAAAAAAAAAAAAAAAAAAGAGCCTGGCACTGCTGTACCCAGGTAGGAGCAGCCATACGACCCTGTCTCAAACAGGGAAGGAGTGCCGCAGGGGCAGTCACCAAACAGCAGGACTACTCAGCAGTCTACCTTCTTCATCGCTTCCTCGCCTGTGTAATTGCATCCATGGCATGTAACAAGGCCACCCGGGCCACTACCCCAGCTACAGCACAGCATCGTTCAGTGTGGGCTAACAGACACTCATCCGCATCCAGATTAACATGGATATCAGTACCCAAATGGGCAGAGTCGTCTTCTTCATTTCTATTACTCTTTACCTCGATAAAGTGTCATTAAGCATGTATGTAAGACTGGTTTGTATTCTCCTGGTGTTCTAAGGCATTCAACAGTTTGAGAATAAAACAGAAACATTAACAATACTGCCAACTTTCCAGCAGCAATACAGATACACACCATAACAGATATATGCAGCTTTAAAAGCTGATAAATTAGCTAAGGAGAGGAGTCAACATATCTTATCTATCTTCATTAAGCTTGACTTCCAAGCACTAAAGATAGGAGTAAATGACCTCCTGATGCTGTGGGCAGAGCTGAATTAACTTCAGTTGGTGCCTCTCCTTCCTCAGGCAGGATTCACTCGGAGATGCTGAAGGCCACTCATGGTCATACAGAAATACCACAGCCAAAGCCAGCACACAGGGCTCCATCGGTACAGAGCACAACTACAGGGTGTGTAAAACATGCTACGTTTACTAAAACTTGCTCTTTTTAGGTCAGTGTTGTTTAAATCAACACCTTTGGTTCCACATGTTCACTTATGTTGGGGAAGTGAGTCCCTCCTTGTACCTCCAGCCCAGCCAAGCCCTGCACACAGGGGTGCTATGGGCAGCTGAGGCCTAGGGGCAGCGGGAACTGCTGTGGGGTGAGCGTGTCCCCTCTGGTCAAATTCCTCCTTGCTCTACAGCCAGCAGCAATGCCACCCAGACACAGTCCAGGCTGAACGCCTCTCCTTGGCTCTGGGGAAGAGCTTGGTGTGCGCCAAGGGCACGTTTAGTAGGTCGCGTAGCATTTTGCTAAGACACCAAAACTCCCATTTGTTCCCTCGCTGCCAGTTTGGCCACTCACACCATGTAAGAATGGGGAAACCAGGCTGCTGGACAGATTTTCCCTCCGTGGGGTACAAAGATAGAAAGCAGCACACATCACGACTGCCCACCTGGCTGGCCACCTTGCCAGTCCAACTGCCCTCACAGGCGAGCAGGAGAGCAAATGGTTGACTTTCTGCCCTGCAGCTGCTCCACACGCCAGCAGTCAAGTCTCCCCAAGCTGGGCAGGCACAGCAAATGGCTGCCAAAAAAAAAAAAATAAATCACTGTGCTCCTGGGTGAGACTGCCAGGAAGTTTGCTGCTGTCCCATAGGAGGTGCCTGGAGCTCGTACCATGACAGCCTGTCGAACTCCCAGCCCCAGCCCAGGCAGCAGTAGAGCTGCTCAGGACAGGCATTTGCTCAAATCCTCCAAGAAAAACACCAAGTCAAATAAAGGTAAATCAAAATTAGCAGCACCCAAAGGTGCTTGGCAAGGCTGGACAGCCCCAGTAGTCGTGAGCTCCTGGGGAGTCAGGGGCACTGTGAATAGTAGAAAGCATGTCAGCAGTCAGGCAGCAGCTGATACTAAATTAGCGGTCTTGAACAAAACACTACTTGGGAAATAATTAAATGTGCTGTGAAACACTGCGATAATTTCAAGTATTAAAAATGTAATCTTGCATATTAAAACAAATTTACTAAAAGCAAATCAATAACTCTGTCCTCTGTACTTCCTTCAGACAACTAATTTAATTAATCTTTTTGTTCGCTTGGATATAGATTTCAGATTTGCATTTTACCATCAGAAAATAGCTTGTGCAATACTACAAGATTTTCACAACACACATTTTTACGTGGATTGGATTTTATTCCCTGGCTGAAATTCTGATCACTGAGCAACAGGAATGCTGCCGTAGCACACAGGATGTCACTCAGGATGTGACAGTTTCCTCTTGTTTTAAACTACTTTATAAAAAAAAAAAATCCTTCTCGAATTAGAAACAGAATATTGCTTTTGGTGATTAGCAGCAGACCCTGCAAGCACACTAGGTCCAATCCAGTTACAAAACTGGTTTTGCTTTCAACTTTGATGGAAATTAAATGAGAATTAAATTCAGTGCAGAAGAATTGGTTCCCTGAAACACATTTAAGGTGCAGGGCCTGCAACTGCATTTGTGCTGTTCCTTTCCAAACAACGCCTTGACGCCACCCACCCCGTCCCGCTGGGCACTGCTGTCTGGATGCCCCAGGGCCAGATACGGCACTGTGCCATGCCCTGGCCAGGCTGGCACAAGACCCCCAGCACTGCATGAGCAGGCACAGGCAGAGCTGGACGGGCACTACCAAAGGAGAAAAGACCCCGCACCCAGTGCCTTCCGAGGGTACGATAACACATCCCTCCCTCATGTTGAGCTGCACTGACTTCATTCCTACTGACTTCTTTTGTCATACTTAAGTCAACACATGCAAATAAAAGAATCCAGTTGCGCAGAGGTGAATTTGGGGGAGACCGCTTGAAAAATTTAGCTCAGGCTGCTTTTTTCAGTGTCCTTCCAATGATATTTTCAAGCGGATCTTAAGTCAGCTGCATCTTCTCAACCTGTGCAATCTTGATAACTGAATTTGAGAGGGTCACATCCCATATTGCTTCCAAACTCACTTACCCTTGAACTTCTATGTTTGTCTTGGTAGAACTTTGCTTGAATAATCTATTTGTTGGGCTAACATAACATTTTGCTTGGCTTGTGAGCTCTATCTGGGTAAATGCACATTTTCCCATTTCATTTTTTGAACATTTTCTTCTGCAGGCATTTAATTGTCCTCACAAAAAGTGTTTGCAAAAGTTCAAATGAGGCATAGTTAGAGCTTTCAAAAATACATGTAATTACGCACACCTACAATTTCTAAAGAAAAAAAAAAATCAAGGCTACACAAGAATCGATCCTGAAGAGCCCAGTGGGAGATTTGCAAAGTTTCGGTTAAACACCAACAGCTGCGTATTTGAAGCTTATGGCAGATAAAGAGACTTTGCCCAATTCTGCAAATGCAACAGTTTCAAACTGGTATCATCGCGTCACTAAAGGAATCCACCACAGTGCTGTAGCGACTGAAATTGTGCAGAGTTCGGGTAGTTCCTCTCCAATTACAAACCTGGACTTTATCTACTGCTTTAAGAACCCTTAGCGTGTCTGTACATCCCATCACTGTCAGAAACTAACAGGAAGCTCAGGACTCGCAGGGTCACACCACAGCCAGCTGAACACAGGAAGTTTTGCAGAATTCATGCCAGTGGAAAACTGTGATAGATGGGTACAAACCGAAGTCCTAAAATTACCATCACAGAAATCGGTTGTGCACCCAGAAAAACGAGGTGCGAGATCTCATCTGCCTGATGCAGGGGCAGAAACAGGCTCACGGCAGCCAAATCAACCTCGTGCACAGAAAGGGGCAAAGGGACAAGGAGGACAGCACAGAAGGGACGCTCAGGCTGACAAGATTCTCCCAAAAGAAGGGCAAGTCCTTCTTGAGAGCTGGAGTAACCAGGAACAGGTTGAGGCAAACTGTATGTCAGCCGGGGTATAAAGTATTGCAAAGAGGGGAAAAAAAAAAAAAAGGGGAGTGGGGAAGGAAAAGAGACTTGGCTGAACAAAACCTAATCCTACTACTATTAGGGATTACAGGACCTCTGGGTCAGCAGCAAGTTGAGATCAGCCCTACTGCAACTATCTGTGCCACGCCGAAAGCTAAAACCAGAGCGAATAAACCTGAGCAAACAGCAGGCGCCACTTCATCGCTCCTGTCCCCTTCCCCACCGAGTCACAGCAAGATGCACAGGAGCACTGAGGCACTTGGGAACCCACCGGGGGGACACCGGCCATCTCCGGGGGACCTTTGCCTACCTTCCGTAAATATTTTGCGGCTTTTAAAGTCAGCAGAGCCCATGCCCGTCAACAATCCCCGTAAATAAAAGAGACCCCGATAGCAACGGGCAGATCTTTTGTCTCTGTAACAAGAGCCCAAAAGGAGGAGCGAGGGTGTCGGGCGAGCCAGGGCTGCGCAGCAGCCCCAGCAGCCGCCCGCGGACATCTCGGCAGCCCTCCTGCCGCAGCAGCGCCGAGGTGCCGACCCGGGGAGGAGGCGGCAGAGAGACGGGACCCGAGGGGGTTTGCTGCATTATTCAGACCTCGGGCTGGCGTGCTCTCGGGAGCTGCGGCGCGGCTATGCGGAGCAATTTAGGTGGAGGCTGGCGGACGTATCGCAGACGGACTGGGACTGCAGTGCACCGCCGAGGCTGGAAAGGGTCATACTGGTCCAGTTCTTCTCTTTGCGACATCATCCGAGCCCAGACCAACACGCGGTGCAGAAGCAGGAGGCCGCCGCAGTTCCCTCGCCCATTCAGGAGGTCTGTCTGCTGGAGGCTTCTCCAACTCCGCCATCAGCCCCCTCCGGCAGATGGTGCCCCCTGGCCTCATCCCACTCCTCACAAAAAATACATAAATTTAAAGAAGGCAGGGAAGGAAAAAATAGAAGAAAAAAAAAATTCGGGATCATTTCAGAGCGGTACAAACAGGAGGCTCTGCTGGCTGCAGGAGTAAC
>VWZK01013530.1:17950-35961 GCA_013396935.1 Baryphthengus martii | reverse complement strand
ATTGTGCCGGCCGCCGTCAGTAGACCATCTGCCCGGCTCCCGGGTTGCTGTTGTTGCAGTCCCAGCGGGGCTCGCTCCCAGAAGAGCGGGGCCCCGCGGGCAGGAGGGAGCCATCTGCCCANCAAATGGGCAGCTGCGTTTTATTTTCTGCACGCTATCTTGTAGATACCTATCTATGCGTGGTTTCCCTCGCCACCGCACAAACCGGTTGCGGTTTTGGAGCATCTTCGTTTACTTGGCGTGCGTACAGAAAGACTGGGACATCCCCCATCCTCCAGGAAGATGTGGGGGACACCGAGGTACCAGTGATAGCCACCTCACCGGGCTGCCCCCCGCTTGTGCCCCGCGATTTCTACTGCAGGGAGAGCAATGACTGCCACATTCGTTTCCATTTTGGTGCGTTTGTCATAAAAACACGAGTAGAAAATGACACTCCGAGGGGACGGGACAAGAGTCGACAAGGAAAGCTGACAAGCACATAGGTCCAATGACTTTCACCCCCATTGCAGGTAACTAACTTTGCTAGGGCACAGCAGATAAACTTGACCTCTCTGGAGTTTTCCCAGTTACATTGAATCTTCTGCAGGGTATAAGAAATACCCTCTTATCACCCAGAGGTTGTGCTGGACATCACCTGGAGCCAGGCTTCAGTAATAAGTCTGCCCTCACTGACAAGGTTTCTACAAGTTTGTCAGGCTCAGACTGAAAAGCAAGAAATGCGGATTTTTTTTGTCCTTTTTAACCATACCAAGTAAATACACCTACCGCGACCCCCATCTCAGTATCTGGGCATGCATCTGAAATGAGTCAATCAATCCAGGGTACCCAAGTGAACTGGTTTTCATTCTGAATTTAAGCTTCCAGTTTATAAAAATTTACATCCTTTTCCACCCCCAAATTAATTGCTATTTAGAAAGGAACGAAGCAGGGAGGGATGCAAGGCTGTGCCAACCCATCCCACTACCTCCCCAGCATCAACGAATCCCTGGATGCTTAGAACAGCACAACTCGCCCACAGCCACTTTCCTGAGCTGTAATTTCAGGGTTGACAGCATCAGGAGGGATGCAACCTAAGGGCTGAAGTGCTTCCCATCCCTTGATCCCCCTGGCCAGTGTCAGCTGCATCCCTGCCCTGCACCTCCTCACAGCTTGGTGCTTTCATTTCTGAAACTAAAGCATCTGACTGCAGTGACAAAGCTGATGAACCCCTTATTTTATAACAACATAATACATGGATTCAAATTATCAGACCACATTTACACTTCAGCAACAAGTTAAACAACACTTGGACATGTGGTCAGTCACACAGTTGAGCTATTAATCATTTGACACGAATAAAGGAAAGGGAGCTCTAAACGTTACCAGGACCTGTCACCATGTCCCCACTTCCACGTGCTGCAGCCTCTCCTATAGCCACACCAGCACTGCAGGCACTGGCCTGCATGGGCTGCTCAGCATTTGCTGAAGCTTTTCCAGCTGATTTGAGGGGTTTCCTCCCTTCTTCCACACTGCTATCTCTCAGAGGTTTGGGATCACAGCTACCACCACTCCCTGCCATGGCTGGAGGACACCAGCTCAGACTAAGCCACAACTGAAGGGTGCACGCACATATGCAGATAAGGATGGCTACATAAAACCCCATTTCTGCTGGAAACCAGGCTGAAATGCTGCATGTGACCTCATTATTTAGTGGCCATGTGCCATGACATAACCAAGGACTGAATCCCATGACAAAACCAAGTCAAGTTATGCTCTGTATTAAACATCATCTTTAGGTTGTCCCATCCTGCACATTTAGAGAGGTCTCTTTCTCTTTCCTCCGTATCTCTTCCCAAAATGCAGCTGAGAGCATCAATAGGCAGGGAAAGCTGGAAGTGGAGCCACTGCATCACAGGGAGGCCAGCACCGGGCTGGGCAGGAACCAGAGCCCCAGAGCACGACATAACAGAGGTAAAACTAGAAAAGTAAAGCGCTCCTCACTCTATTCAGAGGACACCTATGGTTACTGCTTCTGTAGCTTACGGCAATGCAAGTCTAGGAGCATCTGGGCAAAAGTAACTCCAAATTTCATCAATCAAGATTACAGCCTCAGTCATGGTATGGCATGGTATATAAAGCAGGGGCACAGGGAATTGCTCTCAAATTTCAGGATGTAAATGGTCAACGTTGCCCACTAGAAGTCCCTCTCATTATAAGGATTCAAGAGATAAAGGGGGGTAACATAACTTGAAGTGAAATCTTGTTCTCCTGCAGTGATACAAGCTGCTGTTAAAAACTGTAAAAGGGATGAGAGATTGAAAAAATTTTCTTTACAAGGAAAAGCAATAGTTCTGATACAGCAGTGGAAAACATGAAGGTCTTCCTCTCTATAGGAAGAAAATTCTTCTAAAGCTTTGCTAGCACTGCGCCTGTGTCCTTTCACTTGGCTGTTTTCCTTCCTGCGCCCACATCGGCAGACAGGCCAGGCAGGACGACTCCAGCAAAGGGCATCCTCACCAGTTCCTGCTTATCCCTTGGGGCTCGGGCTGGGCAAGGTGCCTCAGCAGTACCCACAGATCACAGGGGCCATGATCGGGGTGGCGATTCATTTTATTGCGCAGACTGGAATAAAAAGCTATTTTCAGATTTTTATATGCCTTCGAATAATGTTCTCATTGGTGTAGTTACCAAGCATAAATTAAAGAGCTCTGTAATCTCTAAGACGCAGTACTTTTTTTTTTTTTTTTTCAGAAGGGTGGAAGTAGGGAGGGAAGAATGCAAAAATCAAAACAAACGAGTGTATTTCTTGTGGGATCTGCACTACAGATGAAATGCAAAGCAAGTCTCCCTCTCCCTAGAGGGTCCTTTTTCAAGAGGGAGAATAATAATAATGTAGTAATAATAAGCACTTATATAGCGCTTTACATTTTCAAAGCGCTGTGTAAACATCAACTAATGGGACACGGTAGAATAAGTAGTGTCTAAAATGAGTTTATGTACTGCATTGTATTTTTCTACAAAGTGGCTGGGACTGTTTTTAAAATTTAATTGCCCCACATACTGATACTTGTGCAAATGGATTTTCCTTAAAGAAGCGCAACAAAAATATTTTTGTATTAGTTATACACCACAACCTGCATATTTCCAAATTCTGGCTCAAAGAAAGTTATTTAGACAGTTTCATAGACACAAGATACATTTTGTTTCATAAGAAGGATGGATGCAGTAACTAAGGACGCTGTATCATAAGCATGTAGCGGTATTTTCCAAGAGAAAGTCATTTATAAGTATTTAATCAAAGGAAATTAAAAAATAAAATAAAAAACCCCAAACCACTCATCAACTAAGAGAGCTGTTACTATTGCTACCTTGTGGACAGAAGAGCCAGGCAATCGGCACCTCCTCAGTAAGAGATTGCCTGGCAAGGACAAAAATCTGTATGCTGCAGCTATAAAGCATGCATCACTTGCTAGTTTTTCCTGCTAATTCTATTCTCTAAAACATCTAGAACAGGGAAGATAAAACAACCACAAAGCAACCCCAAATATTGTGACCTGAACTATAATATTGGTGTTCCATTTCACTTATCCAGCATCTCACAGCATTTAATAAATTCTCTCTACTCTCTAAGGGACAAATGTTATACCCTCTTTGCATACAACCAAGATGGAAAATATTGAGAGAGAGAAGAAAAAAAATAAATAAATAAAAAATTGACATGCACATTCACCAAGGAGCTGTGGCAGAAGCAGAAGAGAAGGCAGGAGGGGAGAAATCTGACTCTAAGTCTCGTCTAACTGACTAGAGCAACTCACTATTTTGCAAACTTTCCATTCTTTTTTATCTATAATTTGTTTTATAGCAAAGCCAGATGCTTCTGTTGTGAGCCACAGCCCAGCATGTTATGGCCGTGTAAGCACAGAATAAAGAGTCTGTGCAAGACTGAAGTGATTGAGGAATTATTTCCCTGCCCCCCGATATTCTCAAACTCCGAATCAAACGCAAGTCAAAAATGGCATACTGAATATATCTACCTTTAGGCATGCGCTTAACTGTAAGTATATGAGTAGTCCCAACGGTTTCAGTTTTGGGGATTTTAATAGTTGTATGGTTTTCATAACTACAGGAAAAACCCTTTCCAACAAACTGCCAGTGTGACTCCCTGTTGTACTACACCACAATTACTGGAACATATTTGGTATTTCTCAAGAGGTTCAGATAATGAAGAATCCTCCAAATTTTCTATTAGCCCAAACTTAGGAATTCCGCATCAGGGAGTTAACAGCAGAACAGACAATGTATGTTAGGTATCGCAAAAGAGAGAAGGAGAGGCAGGAATATTTATAGAATTTAAAGCTTTTTTTAAAAAAAGTACAGTTGTTCGAGAGCCCAGACTGCAGCCCAACCAGTGCTATTGCACAAGTAAGCTGAGCTAGAGATCATACACTCCTTTATACAAGACAACATTTCTTCATATTTTCACACCACAGTGTTTTCCCAAATATGAACAAGATTAATAATAAATAGGAAAACACATAAGAAACCACCCTGTTTTATTCTTTGATGTGCTATTGGGTTAACACTGAATCACAAGCTTCTACAAAAAAAACAAAAACACTTCAAGGATTTTATTTTTTTATAAGCGAGGAAAGGTACAATGTTGTGGTTGCTTCAGGGGTGGTTTTTTTCTTCTTGGCAAACAGCCAATTCCTTGACTTCCTATGACTGAAAATAAGCAAACAAGAAGAGGGTGGCAGTGAGGAAGAAGATAGCCCTTCCCAGCAGGGAAAACCATTGATATTTCACATCAGAAATAATCTAAGAACAAACGCAAACAAGTGCAAGCCACTGTCACAACACTAAAGGCCAGGCCAGCTACCAGCTGGGCAGGCCCAAAGACACCAGGAGTTTTGGGCAGCAGAGGGTTTGTCCTTCGCAAGTCACCGCTATGTTACAGCTCTGGAAACGTGAGCCTGCCTGTACAGGAGGTTATGGGACACAGCACTATTGGAGTCAACCATAGTCAAAATTCTCCCATAGGATAAAAGCCTATATAAAGTAGCAAAAAGTGCTGGGATTCACCCAGGCACAGGAGACAGACCGGCATCTGTCAAAGGACTGGGTGGCACTTGAGTGCCAGGATTAGCAGGAGCACCGACTTGGTGACGTGTACCCCATGGTTACACAGCTTATGGTGCAAGCTAAAAGCAGAATCACAAATCTCCCTTTTTCTTGAGATATATAATCTAATTTCTTAGTGGCATTATTTCCACTAAGTTAGAATAGAGAGTTGTTTTTGAGCAGTGCTGCCTCTTACGAGGCTGCTGCCAGCAACTTCCACCAGCACAGGAGCTGTGAAAGATGATGACCAAACTCTGATCTCTGGGTGCCTTCCTTCTTCCCTGCAATGTGACCTCGAGCTCTCTCTGCTTTGCATTGCTATCAAAGCATGGCTGCCCGCTCGGCCGGGATCCCCGTCCGGAAAGCAACGAGGAGCTGTGCCCAGCCACCACAACGGGACACCACAGAGCGCTCCACAGCTCACACAATTCTCATAGGAACTGGAGACAGCAGTGAGCAGCAAGCAATTGTCCAACTTGGGTCTATTCTTCACCTTGAGAGAACTTCTTCAGGCTGTGCTTATGTGGTTTCGCATCCCTTGCTTCACCACAGATTAGAACATTTGCTTCAACAAGTCATTTCTCAGACACTTCTGCAGGGGTTTTGCAGCCTGCCCACCAGCCACTGCAGATGCAGACATACACGAGGCTCATTTCAGAAAGGTTTGACCCAATCTGATGGCACTCAAACACTGTCAAGGATACTTGCCCTGCCACGCAACAGGCCTGTCCACAGCCAGCAGAGTTACAGGTTACTTTTCTGAGACTGGTGGGTAAAATCGGTGGCTGAGAGTTCTTTGCTAAGTAGGCAACAGGACAAGAACCCAGAGGGAGAACAAAACCCAGCAGATGAGCCCTCACCTTGTGTAGAAATGGGTACAGCCGGGCACCCAGAGGGCAAAAGCCAGTCGCACAGGCCAAGTGTGAGGTAACGGCAGCCCTGAACCGACCAGGATTTATCACCACACTCCCTTCCAGAGCAGTGGGGTTTAACACATGCTGGTTTGTAGACCGCATTTAAGTCAGGGGCTGGTCTGGTGGTGGTGTGTTTTTCCAACTTGGCAACATCAAATTATTAAAAAAAAACAACAACTTCAGTTGAAAACAAATCTGTTGTGTGTTCATAAAAGAAAATCAAGTCAAGTCAGCAGCAGACAGTAAGAGAGACAGATAAATTCCCTCTAACAAGAGCACCAACAGCATTCAGCTTCCCAAAGCAGTAGGACAATTCCACCACGTCTCCTTGCCGTCACGTCAGCAAGTCCCACCATGAGCTGAGTGGTGGCCAAGCCTGGATTCTGGGCACACTGCCCCACAGGTAGGCCATGTCCTGCCCCTTCCTCCCCTGCCTGCTTCCCTCCCTGAAGGCACGATTGACCCGGGGAGCTCTGCTAACATGCTCCAGGGTTGTGGTTGTGTTCTCCATAACTGCAAGGAGCGAAACCAGCAAAGATTCAAGGGAGGAAAGAACAGTAAAGAGGCATCCACCCAGGGAGGAAAACCTACCCATAGGTATTCCCTCAAACCAAAACACTCTCAAGTTTCCCAAGCTCCAAAGGTAGTAGAGGTGCTGGGGAAGTAGAGCTGCTAAAGGGACTCCACTGACATTTTCACAGGCTACAGATAGTAGGAAGAAAATAGGAGAGAAGGAAGGCAGAGAACAGTGTCACAAGGTTAGTTACACACAATAACACCTTCATGTAAGATGGGATTATTATTAATTCTCAGCTGCCTAACCAATACAAGCACTCAATACCACAATGAAGGGCAGTTGCCTCTACCTGGCCAGGGCAGCTGTAACAGCAGCAGCTGCTCTCCTGGGTGGAGGGGCACTGGGAACAGCCAGTTTTCCTGCTGGTCCCACAGTTGGGCTAGTTTTCCTTCAACCCATCATCATCTGTCCATAGATTAAAACCCAAAGTTTTTGTTTTCTGCCTCAAGATAAGTTTTCATTAGGCAGTTTGAGGTTCACTAGGAGACAAGCTGCATTTATCAGCCAGGATACCTGCCGTCCCCAGCGCTCGGACAAACATACACAGCCAGACAAGACACTATTCTGCAAAATAAAATCTGTTGAAAAAAGCAATATTGGTTCTAAGATCCAACTTAAAGGAAGTTTTCCAACAGCACTCTGAGTAACAACACAATTTTCCTTCTTTTTCCCCTCGACATTACGTTGGACAGAAAGCTTCGAGTAGCCCCTGCTCTAGAGGCAGCCGGGACCTCCCAGGCCACTGGAGACAGTTTCTCTACCTGCCTTTTTGTTTGCTCAGTTTTTGTGCTGTGTTGGCTTTGCTTGTGCCAATCAGACAGCAGCCACCAGTCTGATGTCTTCAGCTTCGCCACTGACAGCTACGCCACACGGAACATTTCTTGGATGGCCGTGTGTGGGGATACAAAAACCTCATTTACAACTTGGCATCTCAAGGAGGACAGGGTGGTTCAGCAGCAGGTGACAAATTAAAAACTCGTTTTTTTCTGCATTTTCTTTGAATCCACATTTTGAATACAGACCCACTGGCAAGGAGGAAAAAATATAGCAGAGATAGCTCCTCATGAAAGTGTGCATTTGGTCTTTGGGTGAATTCCTGGTGCATATCAGAGCACCCTGCAAACTGCGCTTGCAGGAGATGTTAGCGGCACGCAGGCACAGCCCCACCGCTGAAGCGGCATCTTCCTGCCAATTGCAGAGGGTTGGTTTGTCCCCGTGGATCTGAGGAGCAGCAGCTCCCGCTGCAGCGGGGACACCCGGCTGCACAGCCCGGCAGGCAGGGCTCAGCAGCTCCCTGCTCCGAAGCGCCCCTCCGTGCACTGGAAACCAGTCACACCACGGCGCTGCCAAGGAGGTCTCAAAGGTGGGTTGTTGTTTTGGGGTTGCTTCCCCACCCCCACCCCAGACCCTCACCTTTAAGTTCAGGTTTATTACAGAATTCACTTATACATAGAAGAATAAAAACAGAAACTCACTGCTGAGTGTTTAAAGACCAAAAATAGTAATCAAAATAAACCAAATCAGAGCTTTAAAACAAATCTTACTTATCTGATATCCAGCAGGAAAGAAATTAGGAAAGAAAACACCCTTAAAATGAAGGGAATCGAATCAGAGGACTCACACATGAGCATTAGGTGAGACTCAGTATAAGATCTGAAGACAAGCACTCCCAGTTTCATTTTAAAATGGCTCATAATATATTAAACCATACTCGTAAAGAATGCTTAGAATTAGACTGAAAGAACTTCATCTTTAAAAAAAAAAATCATCTCAAGTTAACAACTTTTTCACCCAGAGTTGCCTACTACATTCTGCAGAACGTATCACTGCGAGAAACACGCCATTCGTGCCACATAAACCCAGCATAAACATAAATAAGGTGCAATTCACACACAGCTCTCCTTCTCCACTTCTCCATCCCAGTATTTTCAATACTCTGCCACATCCCACATGCCCTCTGGGGGAACAGTCTGGTCAGTAAAAGCAAAGAAATTATGAAGGGCAAGGCATGCCGTTTTCCTAGAAATAAAGGAGGCCATGAGCAAATTACCCAACTGAAATGCATCCACAGAATTTAGCAATAAATAACCTACTGGATTACATAGTAATGCCAAGCATGTATATCTTTACTCATGTGAGTAATCTAATGAAGCAAGAGAAATTTGAGTTTGAATAAGTAGATTAAAGCAAAGCTGCATTTACTTATCAGGGAAAACAGCCAGAAGACTGCTGCTTTTTTTTCGGAGAAGGCAGGCTTGTGCGTCAGAGAAACTTCCTTGCGTTCTGCAACCATGTTAGTTGGTCTAACAAAAGATACCACCTATTCCTCCAGACCTTCTCCTTCATGTACATGTGAATACACATCATATATAATATATGTATTTGTGTGCATTCATGTAAGACATGTGGAAAACCTACTTTTTCCAGTTACCAATCTGACCTCTAAACTCCAAACCCCTGAACAATTAGGGGTCCTCACAGATGCTGCCATGTTCATAAGAGAGTTGAAACTTCCAGAATTAATGACTGCAATCACAGTCGTCCTCAAATTTTTCTATATTAAACAGAAAACAACTATAAACCACAACAAATATGCTCCTACAGACAGGAAAGCACTGTCACTGTCTATTAAGACCAGAAAAGCTATTTTGTTTACACCTTTCTAAAGTTTTCTTTTCTGCTTATGCTTTATCGTACCCTTTTCCATAGAACTGGAGTCACATTTCAGATCTGTTCCATCTCTCAATCTTTAAACTAAAAGTTAAAAATAACATCAATGCAGCTCCAGTTAAGTAAACCTCTGGGCCAAAACTTTGCACCTAATCATCAGGCACCCTCCATACTCCAACACCAGCAGCAGATTTCCTAGTTTCCCTATTTTATTTCCATCTTTCTCTGTTTAACATTGCTGCTTCCCCAAGTATTAAGTTCACCCTTCTACCATGTGTTTTCTCTATCTCCTTTTAGTTTTCCAATTTTACAGACAGGAGATTGAAAGGATGCAGAATCACAGGCAATTTCGCTCATCTGAATCTGTACCTGCGAACATTAACAGATGGTACACACAACCTGGGTCTCTTGGGTTACCTGCAGTGCCATTGGGAGACTCCCACAGCATTGCTACATCCTCTGCACCTTAAACCTTCCCAGTGATCTCCTAGAAATCCACCCAGCAGCAGCAATCTCACAGAACTAGCAGAAGAAGCAGGAGATGCTCTTTGCAGTGTCAGATGCCAAGTAACTATTCCCATCAAATCTGTTTCTCTTGCTCTCTCAATTGCAGTGCAAGAAATGAGGATAAAATCCCATCCTCACTAAAGTCAGTAAGAAATACTACCACCAAAACAAAACAGAGGCTCCATCCCATGGCTGATATAGGCCTAGGGTTACTCACAGTCCTCCAACATCAACAGGAACGTTGATGACCATCATTAGCTCTCCAGAAGATTTAGGGAGCTTAGACTTACGCTGTTGGCTTACATGTAACTCAGCTCCAGCTAGCATTAAGGGGAAAAATTGCTCCCACCCTAAAAAATGAAAAAGTGGGTCCCAGATACTCACCCAGTGCTGGACTTCATTTCTGCATTGCGCCTTTTCAACAGGCCCCACAAGTCTGTCTTTGTTAACACTACCTTCATTGCCACTCAGTTCACCACCACATGAAGCAAGTCCCAGCAATCACTGGGTGGAGGCTTGGCTAAGGTGCTTCGGTGGTGCCCCAGAAAAACCTCATCTCAGCCAGGTGAGAGGCATCAGGAAATGAGCCCAGCTGCTAATTTAAGTATCAGTCCTGCTGGAGGTTGCCTGGAGCCTCAAGCCCATCTCTAAATTACCTGTAGGCAAATACTATCTAAACCCAGTAACAGCTTTTGCGAGTCAAATTGATTGAGTGGTTAAACTTGTACAGTCAGCAGACAACCAAGGGAGGCATATATTTTAATGGTAGATGCAGAAACAAAGGAATTTTGATTAGCCTTGGGACTGGAGGGGGTAAAAATACTGGTTTAGGATTTTCCCAGGATATGCATATTAAGAACTTGTCTTTTTGCCCTCTGTGTAATTTTTTTTAATATTTGGAAAGCAGAATTAGGCCACATTTGACCAAACCTCCAGAGCCTAGCAGGAGCCAACAGAGACCAGAGCACATCGACTTGTTAACTCTTGTACTTTTACTTATAACAGGATTTCACTGGTGAGCAACGTATTTTCTGTAGCACTGTCAGAGGCTTAAACAAGCTGTTCCTCTACAAGCAGGCATCTTTCCCTCCGCTTCGCTTTAAAACCTGAACGCATTGTTTACTTTCTCTAATATGAACTGGAAATAACTTCAGCGTAAAGAAACTCCAACTGTTACACTTCTGAAGCGGCCTTCGTTATCAGTACCAGACTCAAGGAGAACATGACGGCGGGTGATGCTACAAAGAAAGCTGAGATCAACCCCACTAGAAATTGCCCAGGAGAACACGCAGCTAGGGTGGGTTTAAATGAGACCACGACTGAGATTATTTCACCCCCAGCATACCCAAGCGAGCCCTTCAGGTCTCCTGAGTGGCCTTTATCCAGCAAAGGAAACACTCCTCTGCCACAAAGGCTGCCTTACATTTGTACTTGCCACTCCGCTGTGGTAGCAATAAGTCCTTTACTGTTTGTTCAGCTCTTGAAAGTCCTGTAAAGCATTCACCATTCACCTGTCACACTGCACAAACTGAGCCCTTTGAAATGAAAATCTAAAAGTAAATGTGTTAGTCAACGGCTGCTGCTGCAACAAGCCAGCCCGACACCAGCCCGAGCCTTCAGGCAGGTAATTCACTTCAACACGAGACTGGCAAACAACAGTATGTTTTATTTAATTAGGATGAACAGAAGAGATAAACCTCGCAGCAGGGCAGGTAATGACAACATTTCAAAAATAAATCATGCCCAGGTAACAAAAGGGCAAATTTCAATTACAAAAAAAGCGAAAAAGTTGACTTAATGCATCCGAGGGGGGAAAGAAAAAAAAAAATTAATAATTGTATTGCATATGATTAACAAGTGGCATTTACAAGCTCTGCAAATTGGTCTTTCTGTTGCCTAATCTGTGGCTAGAAAGGAAAAGGTTTTCTTTCTAAGCAAATGCAAACAATATAATGAAGCTACTTATCGCTAGATTCAGATGGGTATTGCAGTGCTATCCGAAATAAGTCATACAGAGGAAAGCTAATGCCATACACCAATTCACTGTACCGCAACGAGATTTGTGAGCCCGTTCCGAACGGCATCACCCAGTTTCGAACCCCATCGGGTCCCTTTGTTTGCATTTTAGAAAACAAACCATTGCAAGAGGTCGAAGCTCGAGCCTTCTGTAGCTGGAAATGTCGCAAGAGACCATTTAGTCTCTGCACATCCTTCTACTTCCTAAAATAAAACAGCTTTGATAAACCACCGTAATTCACTGCTGCACATATATATATACATCTAGGTGTTGGCAAGAAGATGTAGTACTTAAAACTCACATCACCTTATTTGTCTAAGAGAACAAGGAATCAGCTTCTCTGCATTTACTATTGGACCTCAGGGAAGAAAAGGCACAAGAAGCTACTTCTGGGCTCTACAAGTACATTGAATAAATGTACGCACTACAGAGAGCTCGGAGCTGGTCCTCATTTGGCTCCAGCTCCCACCCGCACCCTCTGAGTCTGCATCCACCAACGCACGCACGCACTAGAACCAGGCCCTCCCCTCCACCATCATTTGTCAGTCAAGATTTAGCAGGAGTCTGTAATAGGTTTTATATTATCAGGATTTCATTACTCCAGCACATCTACTACGATACAACAGAACATAATAGCCATCCTTTTCCAGAGGCATTTAAGGAGAATACTGATGGAGTAATGAGGGGTTGATACAGGCATTTTTATAAGACAGTTCAATTATGGTGGGTAATTAATAATCTTTTGTTTAAGAGAATATTGTAATACATGAAGAAATTTATTATCTTTTAGAGATTGGATGCTAACGCATAAGACCAAGAGATTATTGCTTTTTTTCCAAAAAAAGTGGTTTGCAGTTTTCAAACGTTGTCACGAACTAAAACTGATTTCACAAATTGGAATTGGGAGGGAAGATATAAATTAACTAGTTCAGTAAAAATAAACAAATAAACAATTAAGAGTGCACTTATCAAAACTGAAGTAAATATTAATTCTACAGTATGAGAAAATATCATCATTCACAGAGCCAGCAGGTGAAGCAGGTTTTTTAAAACAATTACTATAATAACTAATCATTGGGTGCCACTCCAAGCAGTTGGCTTAGTTAATTTAACCAGGCTGAAACCACTTACCGAGGTTTAACCTAAAAGTTAATTTGGCACCAAACAATAGATAAACCCAAGCCAAAGCCCCATCTATGATAAGACAACTTGTATTTGCACAAGCTTAACGCATCTACAAAACATCATTTTTATATCCAGTTCAGAGGATGGCATGAACATCTGCTTTCACTTCAAGACATTAATTTTCAATTATTGAAGAAAAACAAAATAAATCCTGACAAATTACTGGTAACTGTGGAATCTTTTGTTACTCTATTAGTTTATAATAGTAATTTAGAAATCCTACAATTAACGTCCTAACAAGAGCTCTCTGATTATTTTTTTCACACATGTCATCCGAAGCAATTCAGCAGTGAATGATGTTTTTTAACTTGCACTGATTATACACAAATATTTTTGAAGAAAAAAAAAAAAAGGGGAGGCGTTCTCTGAGAGCCACTACTGTTACATGGTAGTTGTTTTTGATCGATGGCTTTAGACATAGCATTACCAAAAATATGAATTTTCTATTTTCTCCTCAGCCATATTTAAACCTTTTGTGTTACCTTTCCCACTCCTTTTGATTTTTGGCCGCATTTATTCATTATATTCACTGAGACCAATGGGAACAGGCCACAATTAAAAGGTGTTTGCACACAGGCAGGAGTTTCAATCAGTAAAACCAGTTAAATACCACCCAGATCCCATCCAGGAAGGCATACCAGAGGGAAAGAAAGGCAGGAAAATGGGACTTGTGGAGTTCAGGGGAGAACGCTGCTGGGCTTGTAGCAAAATACACAGGCAAAAATTAAAAACTGCAGGCTAATCCCTGAAGGCGGTGCTCAGTATACTGCATGGATTCAAACGCTCTCAGGGCACCAGCCCCACACCGAAACACCAACATCTCCAATTATTCCTAATCCCCCAAAAGCTACACTTGATAAAGAACAATCAAGAGCGTAATCTTATTTGATATGAGTTTTATCAATTTTAGCTGCTGCTTTCACTGTATCAATAAAATTCCACCGAAACTTGAATGAACTGTAAAATTAAAGGATAATCGCACAAGTCTCTTGTATTTGGCAATTATGATTATACTTGTCAAAATTTAATTTGTAGAATGTACTGTTCCAGTACCTTCAGGTTCTTCTCTATCAACTGGGAAAAAAAGGAAAATTATATCTTTAAGACAAGTATGAAAGACATTGTTACTTCCACAGTCAACTCTGTAACTGAGCTCCGACATTGTATAATTGACTTTGCAAGCAGAACAACAGCAATATAACAAAGAAAATGTCAGTGTTTTCACAGCGCTAATCTATAGCACTAGGAGGGCCTCCTGCTGTCAGCCAGAGCTGACAATACAATAGCTTTCAAAGGGATATTACCATCACGCTTTTATTCTTGACATCAATCAAGACAAAGAGAATCCTTTTCACAAGACATTCAAAATCAAACCTTTGTATGAGCAGATAGGTAAAACAGCATTCCTTTAAAGAAGATCATTCATAGCAATCAACTAATTGGAGCTCAGCAAATGGTTGAAGTATTTTTATTTACTTTGCAGATAACTAAGTAGGGAGCGACCCCCCTTTTCTGTTCTTGACTGACACAAATGAGGCAGGTAGGGTGTGAATCAAAAGTTTCTATCAGCATTTTTTGCCAACGGAAAGCAAAAAAAATATGACAGCAATTCTGCAACTTCAAGTAGGATAACAAATCTAGACTTAATTAGTGCATTCTTTTGCAAAACAGTTTGATTACCGACTAGTATGTTTATGCACAAAATACCCTTGCAAGCTGACAGCAATTTGCAGAACTGTCAAATTCAGCAACCAAAGTGCATCTGATGCTTAAAACCTCATGCCTACGCAAGCTCGGTCCCCACAAATTGCAGTTGAGTAATTCCTCAATTGCAATTACCGGGGACTGGCAACCTACAAGGTACTGTTACCAGCACCTCAGCACTTCACTTTACAGAAGGCTTTCAATGGCCCCAAGTTGAAGCATGAGAGGCCTTCCTCATGCCCATAGCCCACTGGATGCCAACCACTCTCTGGAGCTGGCAGCACAGAACAAACTTTTAAGGACACTGGTGTTGACATCTCTCCCCATCACTTGTAATGGGAGACAGGCCGTGCTGATGTTCACAACTGTTTTATGGTTCTGGGGGGTTCAGGAGCACGTGGATTTAATGACGCTGAGTAAGGTACAACTCTTCCTTACAGACAACTGATAAAAACCCTTGGCAGATGAGGTTACTGGCGGCAGGACAAAAGAAGGGTCCCTGCCGAAGAAAATTACTTGCAGGAGCTTCGTCTTGTGATGTGAAGGAAAGCTTCAGAACAGCCCAGAGGTTTACTCCATCACTGCTACCGCCACACTGTCACCAGAGCGTTTATTTTGTAAGCCAACAAAGACTCAACCCCTCCTACTTTTACTCCATCTTCATTGATCTGAAAACACCTTCCTTTAAACCAAACAGAACTTTGTCCCCATCCACCAGCTTCGATGTTAATATCTTCAAGTTCGCACAAACTAATTGTCAAAGCAAATCAGCATATTGTGTTGCAAATCATAAGCCCCACCTCGGGAAAGTCCACAGCTCCTGCTGGAGTTACAGCTGCAGGAATTACTGCAAGTTTCTGCCAGGCTGAACCTGAGGACTGATACTAGAGCACAGGGGCCACATGATCTGCAGCTTTGCTGGCAGCCAGTTTTGGTTTGTAACCACTTCGTTTTAAATAAGGTGTATCTAAGAGTTGTCAACATTTGATACTTCTGTCAAAGTCAGTCACTTCTTTGAAGTCAGCATCCCTCCCAGTTAAATGTGCAGGCGACTTGCCTTTTGCATGCAGAATGATCCCTTTCATCACAGGCACGCACCAATCCTATTTTAGTGCATAATCTTTTTGAATGAAAAAGGATGCCCAGATCTCAGTAGTGGTTAATAAATAGCAAAGCTGCTACACAAAGTGAAATAAATATACAGAAAAGAGAAAAACGGTAAAATATTTTAAGCCCTAAATGCTACACATATATCCATATAATTTATGCTGGTTTTCTTCTCTGTTGAATTGGGAAACCTGTGACCTCAGAGTGCCTTTATTTATTACATCTCAATTATTTCCATGGAAACGTGTACTGTGGCAATCTACTGTGTTGCCAGCTCCTTAGACAACAAAATGTATATGACGGACTTTTTAAAGGCAGATGATATGAATGAATATAAAGAAAGGAAGAAATTCTTTATCCTACACACACATATGACTTGCCTCCTATTACCTAAAATTTCACCCAAATTCAGCTCATTCCTTAGACTCCCTGTCAGCTCATGCTAAGACCTGTAATAAAGCCAGTTTCTGCTGAAGCTGAAAAAGACATTCTTTTTGTGCCTAAAGACTACAGAAATATTTAGAATCTTTAAAAACTGGGCTTCACCCAGCTCACCATTGCAAAGACCTTCTAGATATTTCCACATTACAGGGATAATGTTTCTTAGCTATGACTTGCCAGTAAGTTACCTGCTTCAATTCATAAAAATGCTCTTGTAAATAGTCATCAGTTCTGTATTAGAACATTTTGTTATGAAGCATCAACCCCTTGCAAGAGATATTCTTGCCTAAAAAGTAATGAGGTAGAAAATAAATGACTAATAAACAGTAAATATCTAACATTATTATGGCACAAGATGTCAATGTTTACTAACCGAGCTTCTAGAGCAATGATGGTTTTCACTGGCATAGAACTATTTCCTGAACATTAAATGTGACACTTTAGCACAGAAAAAGATTTTAAACTCCAGAGGCCTGGCCACTAAACGTGATCTCCTTATTCGAGGGAAGTCATGACCTGAGGCCTGCACCACTGTCTCAAACTGCGATCCTTTTAGTTTCAAATGTCTTTCAGAGCATCCCCTAGAAATAGCTCTAGCTCTGCCCTTTCTTCTGCCCATGGACTGTAACATTTATCTACCAATTACTGAAGTAGGTCCTTTAGCAGAGATTGTCCGGGATCGTGGAGGGTCACACCACCACGCCGCAAACTTGCCCCACAGCACAATGCCAAAAGGTATTGTTAGTCGGGGGGGGGGGGGAAAGGTTANNNGGGGGGGGGGGGGGGGAAATGATTAAGGGGGTTGTATAAAGATGAAGGACTGACTTTAGAAAAACTTCATACACATCTGAAGCACGTACAACTTACATCGCAACCATCCGTTACACAGTGGCTGTTTCACAAATAATATAAAATGGCCCTGGATGGGGTTTCGATTTGTTCTTTAGCTGGTCGATTAACTGCGTGCTAATTTTGTCCATCTAAGTGTTATTTAATTACGAGCGCTTCAGACTTTTTGTTTCATCTTTTGGGCATCGGAAGTTATGATCCTTTTGTGCTTCTACAACAAAGCCCCCGGACCACTGAGTTTGCGACTTCTGCTTTGTGCAGAGGACAATAAAACCTTACCGAACATGAGCTAACCTCCTCGTGGCTGGGAGCGAAAGGCTTCCGAAATCACGCCTTCCCCTCTCGCACCCATTCACTTGAAAGTCAAAAAGCTGGCAAGGCGTGCAATACGGCGCGGGGCTGCTCCCGGCCCTCCCTTTACGTTTTCGCCAGCAGCTGTTTTCTTATGGAGATAAACGGGAGGTTTTAAACACCCCTTCGCTGTGGATGGTGAAGAATACGCGAAGTTGAATGTTTAACCTTTAGTGATACAGCTCTCACTAAATTTGATTATCGTTTCTTCCAGCCCAAGCAAGTTTTCAGCCCCTATCTACCAAATCGGGTTTAATTCTCCCCTTCTTTCACCACCCTTACGCGCATTGGACAGCGGGAGGAAACGGACGGCGCTCCTATTCCCAATCATAAAGAAACATTAATTTCAAGCTAACCGGCTAAACCACGCGTGTGCTCCGTTCCTCCCTTCCCCAGCCTGCTGATGCGCCACCGCACCGGAGCATCACCGCGAAACTTTCCTCTCTCCTCGCTTCAACGATGCTACCGGCTTCTTGCATCAATTATCGCGACACGTGTCGCCAGCGAGTCTCGGCCGGCACCGCGGTACCCACACACATCCCCTCCCTGCCCCAGAACGGGCGGCGGACGGGCGGGCTCCCCACGCGGA